>JAAAYG020006934.1:0-13691 GCA_009936455.2 Tomocerus minor | reverse complement strand
CACAATTTTAATTGCTATTGTTATATGAGGCTAGTAAAAGTAAAATGGAATTGTTTTTCTGTCAGCAGCGGTTGATACTCAAAGCCAAAGAAAAAAGTTGATCTTTTGTCTGTCCTTCTATGGTCCTGCAGGACTAGAGAATAAATGGAAGATGATCTTTTTAGTGTAAAGAGATGGGCAAAGGAAAGCAGAATTCATATCTGCAGAGAATCTAACTGTACAGAGACATGCATGTATATGCATTTTTTTGCGTTCTTGAGATTATGCTAATCATTGAATATTATTTGCAATAAAATGGTCTGTGACATGAGGTATATCTGCTAAAAGGTAGACATAAAATGCAATCAATCTCATCTGCATCACATTCAACTGAAAGACACCACGCACCACATTATTATTATTAATTAAATAAGTAATATGCTTGTCAAGTCAACTTGCGTGCACACAAATTATCAACAGAGAACTTATGACGGATTCTTGTTATGGATGCGAGTTAGAGAGTGAGTCAGGTAAGTCAAACTTGAGGATAGGATTATTACCATTATCCCATACTCGTGATTTTCTATTTATTTTACACAATGGGCAATGATGCACACACATAATGGGCAAATACAATCGGCAAATCTAAAACTCCATATCCTTTTACTGTTCAAGATATATATGCTGCTGCTGCAATTACCTTATGTAAATCATACGTTAGGTATCTTACACTTACATTAGAATAAGTAGAATAAGTGAATGCCAAGAAACAAGCCGCAACCTTTTGTTTACCTATTATTCTATAGTAAAAGTCTTCTGTTCAATCTCTCCACTACATTGCATTGAAATAATGCAGGCAGATGCGCCTCAAATATATTTATTTTGCAAAAATGTGTCACAATTCCTATCAAAAATTTAGTAGTTCATGGCTAACTAAAATGTTTTTATAAGGGATTCTGGCTGATGAATGGCAAAATAGTCAATTCTACTCCCTGTAGCAATCATTAGCTCATCATCCATGTTCCCCAAAAGCAGAAAAAAATGAAACGAATTTTCTGGGTAAGAAAGAAATAAGAATTACCACTATTTATTCCATAAGCGTCGCATAAAAATGTTAGTTTTTTCCTCTTTGGTGACATACACACACAGCCGTAGATATTTTGTTATATTATATCCTGATCACAATAGACATAAAGTAAATTGTTTTACACTGAAAATTTAACACCTCTACATCATAGTGCCGTAAATCATAGATCAAGTCAAAAAAATGTGTGTCATAGTTGATAGCCACTTATTGTTTTCAACTACTTACGATTAAAATACAAAATACTGGAGAGAAGACGAACAACTCATTGGATAAGACTTCACGAAAAATAATCATTACCCACTAGTAAATTCAAACTCCAATTCCGTGACCTACGTGTGATTCTAAAAAGGCTGTAATTGTGATTGTGATATCATTATGATTGTGGTATCATTATGATTGTGGTATCATTATGATTGTGGTATCATATGAAAGAATAATTTTGTGTCAGAAAAACTCTACACAGTTTATAGTAATAAGATATTAAGAGATTTTGTTTTTAGTGTTGCCTTCAAAAATGAGCTACCACCAAAGTTTATACATTTAAAGTTAAAATAGTTTATAGGATATTTCCAGATTTTATATCAAATCCAAATGAGTTAAAGGAGTTAATATACAAAGATATACTTTAAAAACGCTTTATATAAATATTAATATTAAACCAGTAAAGTAGGAATTAATTATATGTTTGTGCAGAATCCTTCTTGGTGATAATTAGTAAAAATTTATTTTTCAGTTGTTCGTGTCCTTCATTTCCTGTAATTTCTCACACGCCGGTACAAAAGTATTGACAGCTAACGAAGATGACAGTATATCACGTCTATTTTCGAAATACTGTTCAGGATCTGCTGACAGAGGGGTAGATGGGAACATTTTGTGGGTTTGTAAACGTGCTCAGCGACAAACGCCATTTGTGGAAAGTTACCTGCACATTTTTGAGGCCTTACCGTTGGTACCTCCCAAGAAACAAGTCATTTTCCTTGAAAACCCCCCGAACCAGTTCACACATATGGTTTTAGTGCAGGGAGAGGTAATTGCTGCCCCAAAAACAAATATCTACGTCCTGCCGGGAAGAGATACGCACACTTTGGCGGTGAAAAACGACATAAAAGCCAATTTCACCGCTAAAAAACCTTCGATCTTCTTTACGAGGGGTGACTTCACCGAGAATAGTCAAGGATCCACTTACACAGCTGAAAATGACGATAAGGAAATTAACGCTGTAACCGCCTTCGAGTACACGAAGAAACCCCCACAGCCCCCACTCTACGTGAGAAGAAGACAGACAAAGATTATTCGAGAAAAAAGAAATCATGCTAAAGAGACGGACAGATCCCAGTCTCTCTTCCATGAAGAAGCAGCCAAGATAAATAAGAACGAAAAAGCTGTCACCCTTCACTACAGAAGAAAGAATCCTGCAAGATTTGGATACAATCGTCAAGAGCAGAGCAGAAGGGATGAGGACAATGAAGAAGAATACGTTTCTGCACCGTCGTCTTATTATATAAATCCCTATCATCACCTGAGACCAGTCTACGTACGACCACAGATTTAAATCTTCCTTAAAATTTAAGAATATCGTATACTATATTTTTTTATAAACCAATGTTTCATACATTACTGGGTATATTGGGTTGCTAAATAAATGGCGATGGGTTGTCTATTTCATACCAAAGATAAAAATTGCTTCTTAATAATTCTCAAAAAGTTCCTTGAGTATGTCAACTAAATCAGAAAGACAGTAGGTATCACTAAAATCTTTTTGAACTGTTGTATTAAAGATGGTTCATAATTTTAGGCGAAATATGATGGAAAAGACCTAAAAACATAATAGAAAGCTCTATTTTTGAACGCGACTTCAGCAAAAACTTTTCCCCGCGTATTATTAGATATTACTCCGGGTGGTAATCCCGAAATTAATAAATGTCCAATGCACATTGGGTTTATTTTTTTACTGTTGCTAATACCTGTGCATACTGATCACATATTGTGGGTAGAAATATGAAGTAGCAATTGAGACCAGGACTTTATATGATAATGAACAACTTGAAAAAAATGGTAATATTATTTGTATGTGCATTGAATATTAATCTTTCGCAGTAAGGAAAACCAGAACAAAACTGAATTTATCTTCAGAGTAACACTTCCATTTTTAATAGCCCAGTTTTATATAAAACCACTTATGCGATAAACAGGAAAGCCACAAAAAGTTCTCAATAAGATTAATAGTAGCTCTTAGTCAGGATACAGTAAATAATATCATGTCCATATTTGACATGATTATTTACTAAACATAGTAATGATTATAATAACTTAATTTCCTGGCACAGTTTAAAATTAAATTTAGTTCGAGTTACAATGATTTGAGTATAATAATGCAATAATGGTACATGATAATTTTACAGGAAAAGTTTTTGGAAAATCATTAGTTTGTTAACAATCAAATATAAAATGATGTAGGTGTATATATTAAAATTGTGTACAGGTATTCTATTCTAGGTAGGTACCCTAATTATTAGAGAAAAAACTTGATATTAGCCATTCTTACAATTATGAATTTAATTCTGTGATTTTATGAAGTAGAGAGAAGTGAAAATTTAAGTGATTTATCCCCAACACCTAAAATGAAGTTTCCTCCATCCAGTGCAACCAGAAGAAGCTTCGGTGGTCGTCGTCCTGACCGGGGTGGGTACCGCTGTAGTTGTTACCGGAGATGGTTTGTGTTTTACATGTGTAACTCCTAACTCGAAATTATCTCTTCCCTCGGAGATTACTGCGACGTTAGGGCTGTCGATGATGAGATCTTTCAACGTATTTCCATTTCCGCCCATCTCTACACCCACGTCGTTACTTTTAATTGACAAATTTTCTATGACCCAATTGTCCCCTTTGATATCAAAGCCTCTTTGCTTTGCTACGATCTGAGTCCTTTTCATCGTTCCTAGGGTTGTCCCTGTGATTTTTATTGGTTTAGTTTTGCTACCACTCCTGAATATAGAAAAGTCTCCATGATAGTCTTGGGGTAGAAGCACAATTGTATCTCCAGGCGAGGCATTCAGAATGGCCAATTTCAATTCATTTGAAGTTTCAGGACGATGAGTAAGCATCTCCACCACCGGAAAAATTGCACATAGCAGTGCGGTGAAATTGTAGAGCAGTACTTTCATCCTAAAGACTATTAAAAATAATTCGAAATTTTTGATTTAGTTACCATTATTATTTCTAATTGGGTGTAAAAGAAATATTTTAGTTTTTTAACACAACAGACAATGACATATACTTCTATAACTTACTACAATAGAAAAGGGTTCCGATTAGGATGTTTCACTTTCAAAAATCAAAAAAAAAAAACGTTTTGAAATTGGTTTCTTATTCTTTTTGCTGTTTTCTGCCACTCGCTTATATTTTGTGCAGATATTTTCTACATCGTTTATGCAATGTATGACTATGACTATTTATGCTATTTCTTATCTTTAAACGGATGTGTGTTTTTAGCTTCATGGACAATTGTGTATTTTTAAAAGATTATCAACATTTCCAGCGTAATTAAAACCGACTATATTCATTAGCTAGGTACCCTAAATAAGTCAATATATAAGGAAATCGTCGTTCCTAATTAAAAAGTGGCTAATAAAATACAATGAGTACGTATTTCAATTACCGCTACGTTTACTACGGTTTAATGTTAAATCCAGAATACTCTGTACACGCAAATGAAAATCAATATTAACCTATATTACGCTTTTCTATATAGTTTGATGACTGTTGCATCATTATCTCCGACACATATGTTCTTGACGACGCAATTGCCTTACATATACTTTACACTACACATTTACGTTAACAACACTTGTGTCCATTTGAGTCATAGAGCAAGAAGACTTATTATAGTATTTTATAGATCCGATTCAATTTTTTATAGCGTAAAAATCTTTTAAATGAAACATATTCATTAAGTAATATATTAATTGGTAGGTCATTATAAAATCAAAGAGTGTTTTTATAAGTCTTCTTTAAAAACACTAGGTTTTCAACCTTTAACCTTTTTTAATCGATCACTGCTGGTTTTAATGAGGATTGCAGTGACATCCCAATTACACAAATAATTTAATTCTAGAGAAGACATGACATTCGTGTATGTATATTTGCTGATGCTGATGCGTCCTTTTGTCGGTATGCTATAACGCGGTTATACCGTATGTATTCATCTGTACTTTATCTACGTTATCTCATTGTTGTACACACAACTTTTAGGTAAAAATTAAACCACGACCTAGGTGTATTTAAATATGTACTTTTGCAAGGATATGCGATAACCACATTTATATGTATGCAAATATAATATATTATTATTTAATACATTCACATTTCATATAGGTATCAACGGAATTGATAACACTTTAGTATATGAGGTTATCTGTCTCTCGTGTCACTCGTGTGTGTATATATATAAGAGTATTAGATGTCATCTAGTCAGAATGAAGCTGATTGATTGAGGCAAGTCCTTGGGATTAATTATCAGCACAAAATAAATAACGTCGAACATGAGATAATTCAGCCTGTTTTACAACTCGTATTTGATATCTACCATTGCATTACAAAATACCTGGTTGATAAACGTGAATAGTAAAAAATATATACACTCATTATTATCACACATAATTAATTGATGCAAATATATAATCAAATTAAATGATATTGATATTCTGTATAAGTATTTTTTTCAATGATTTTAATTAGTGAGCAAACATATACATGGACATGAGGTACCCAAATAAAAAGAATCTCTCTACAACGTTCATAACTGTTTTTTAACCCGGAATGTTGAGTGACTTTGTTCCTAATAAAATTATGTCTAATTTTAGTGTAGTTTAAGGCATTCAGGAAAATGTGTTACCAAACAATTAGCAAATTATCCTTGATTGCCTGTTTAATTTTTCAAATTGCAATTAGTGATGCCCAAATCCGAAAAATACCTTTTACCTGTGCAATAACTTCTTTGGAAATCCCATCATTTCAATGTAATGTTAGTTTTTTCTACGTTGAAAAACTTGCAGTTCCCGAATGTACCCTTGTACAAAACAAAGCTGTGATCACTGTTGGAATGTCCTCCGATAGAGGCTCTTTGTTCAATATATCTTTCTCGTGCACTTCCACCTCTTCAGTTTCAATCGCAAATATTCAATTTAAAGATCGGAAACCACAGGATGACTATACGCAAATTATACACGAACGATTGATTGAGAATTATTGGGAGCCGGCCTCATACAAATACAAACTGGATGTTTTGTTTCCCATTAATCCACTTTTTGGATTCATTGATGGTGAAGTTGTGGAATACAAAATAGCCTGCTCTCAAGACGAATCTGTTCAACTAAATGTCTTTTTCGAAATTTATTCTACAGGTTGGTTTTTTGGATAACATTAAATTGAATAAAAACAACAATAATAATATTTATTTAACTAAGAATACAAACATGAACGTAAACATAACATATAAAGTTTTATTATTTTGACAGCATTTTCAGACATATGCCGAACATACTATCTGCAAGGAGATGTTCCTATTGATGTTTTTACAGAAAGACTTGTAATTCCGTATATCCATTTTCAAAATGGAACTAGAGAAGCGAATTCAGTGGAATTATACTACCTTGATGTAATTACACCTTTATAATTCAATATTTTTAATGTTGTCATAATCAAAGAACGTTAACTGTCAACAATTGATTTTTCATTGTAGGAATTTTTACCTGTGGACAACAAAAAAGTGTCATACAATTCATGGGAAGGTTTTGCACTCAATACAAGCTATTTTAACTTCTCAGAAGATGATTATATGCAATGCTCATCACATAGTTGTCAATATGGACAAGTCGTTAAATTAAAAGTAGACAGTAAGTTACGAAAATTATCCTGAAAGTAAAATATTATAAAATATTATAATTACCAAAGTGTAGCAAGTCTTTAGAATTTGTTTTATTCAAGGTCGGGACTTTTCTCCCAAATCCAAAGAAATCTATCTCTATGGCTCACGTTTCAATATATTAGAAAGAAATAATAATAATAAAGGTGTCACACTCTCATGCAACCGAAAAGACAGAGAACTCCACATAAAACTCCTACAATTTGAAGGGTATAATAAGTTAATCAAAAATATTTTACTTGTACTATATTAATAAAAACGCTTTTAAGTATTTAACCGTTGAGTATATTTAGGGATGACAATGCCACTATTGACATCAAATATTCTAACTACTCGTTGGGGACTGAAAAGAAACATTATTTTGCCGCGGCTCAAATTCCTTATTTAACAGAGGACGAAAGACAAAATGTGACAGGATGGTTGGATTCCACTAAAAACAAAATATCATTGGAGTGTCTGAATTTTGGCGGAACACAAGCTTGGATAGTTCATTATGATGGTATTATTATTATAATTATAATAAAATACAATTTCATACAAAATTAAATTTCAATCATTTTAATTTTGAACGAAATTCAATTTCAATCTTTTTAATTGATAACGAAGTACAATTTCAACCATCAGTTCAATTTTTAACAAAATATTTTATAAAAACAACTATTTTTATCATAATTTTTTATTTAGAATTGTATTTAAATTTTTTCTGTATATTTTTGCGAATTTAGTGAAGGGGCCTCTGCGCTACTCGGATGACCACAAAGCATTTGTATGTGATGGTGTCCATACACTACCCGGACAGACTTCTAAGATGACGCTGCGACATTGGTCTTGTAACAGCATTTTTCAGTGTCAAACTGTATTCTCGTACTGTCTAGATGACGTAAGTAAAATTATGCCTTAAAATATTTGTATTATATCATAAAAATGATTGATGGAACTGATGATCAAAAAACTCAACTTATCGTTTTTTTTAAATGCCTGCCTTGATGAAGATAAAGATAAAACATACAATAAACATAACATAAGCATAGGTCATTATACCATTTTTCATTTTTATGTAGTAGTAAAGTTTACAACTCAGATTACAATTAAACTCTGTACTTAAAAATTATCATCAGAAAGAGCTTGGAGATGATATGGAGTACTGTTTACAATACTGTGGTGCCGAAGCTAATTCGGTGGAAATTAAAAACGATTGCATGAGACCTTTGCAAACGAATCCGTTTCCGTGTAACAGACTTGGAAAACTTAGTGGCTTCGAAGGAGAGTTGTGTGAAGCCGTTTTACCGACTAAGAAAGGAATTGTACAATGCACTTCTAAATCTTCAGTGAATTTTGATATTCGAATCTTATACTTTGAAGGTTTTGACGGGAAAATCTGTAAGTGATTTTTAGCAACTCTTTGACAACTTTTTTACTTTTTTAGTTTAGAATTTTAATAGGCTTTGCAAAGTATGCGTAAAATTAATTTAATTATTTCAGATGTAGAATCGGATGAAGAAGAGCCTCCAATAAATGCTAAAATAAAAATTACTAGCTTCAATACACACAGTTATTTTTACACGAAGGGCAAATTCCATTTTCGCTGCGAAGCTCAATCCTTTTTTTATGAAAATGGAATTCAGTGGTTTTTTAAATATTCAGATGGAACTGTCACACTTCCCCCAAAGAGTAATAATTTATATAATAATAAGTACCTATTTAATACATTTATTCTTGGTCAACTATGAGTGACAATTGTCAGTAACTATATTCTCTAAAACCAGTGCAATATATACCACTTTTAACTCTTGCAACTCTAAAACTAGTTGATGACAATCTAAAACTTTTGGAAAGTTTCAGAGTATCTTAAGTATAGTAAAGTTAAAAGTAGAGTTTAAATTATTATTTTCAAAAAATTATTATTTTATTTGCAGATTGTATCGAGACAATCAAAGTGCAGCCACAGGATATTTCTAATCCAGAAAGCAACGTTAACTTTTGTTTTGAGGATCTTAAAGTTGTTGAAATCATTTGCTCAGCACCCATACTTAACTCTGATCGATGGGAAAATGTGTCTTTAAAAATTGTGGTGGAAGGTAAAATCATAAAACAATTAGTACAAGTACAAGGATCAAGTATAGAAGATTTTAATCTTAATTAATAGCTACTATAACTGTTTGCTGCGTTAAAGTAAAGATGAGGTAATTATAGGATGAAATGGTATCTTTGCAGAATCTTCGGCTCCTAAAATTGCACCATTTGAACCCGTCACATTTTTATTTGAAAATGCTGGGGATCAAAGTATGACTTGTCAAGCTACTGGCATTCCCAATCCCGGTATTAGGTGGGAGAGATTCGGCCAGGTAAATTAACATTTCAATTATATATCCCTTTATCACATTTCAAAAACTTTCTGCCATCAAATAAAAGATTTTTGTTCTCTTGCAATGCTTTACGTTTTCAGGAAATTCAGGAACCTCTGAGAGTTTTGGAAGGACAAATCTTAATTTTTCCCAATTACAGCAAGGAATATTTAGGCGAGTACACTTGCTGGGCAGAAAATGTTGCTGGAAATGTTTCACAAGTGTTCCTGGTTGAAAGTAAGCAGATATTTTTATAATACATTGAGTAGGTAAAGATATTACAGTATTCATACAATCTTATCGTGTTCTGCTCATAACATTTTCAGAATTTGAAAAGGTGGAGGATGCCAATTCCGCTCACAAAAATTTGTACTACTTATTCGGGGTGTTAGTATTTATTGTCTGCATGGTTGCCCTTCTTGTCCTTGCTTTTCTGAAAAGCAATACGGTAATATTTATTAAATTATTTACATCAATACTTACTCTATTAATTTTAGTACATAGTGTCATGAATATATATATAATTGGGTTAATGTTTGGAACAATTTTAGGTTCCAATCGATTATTTAGTTCCTTTTTAATACAGAATCTCATTCTGAAATGGTTCTCATTAATTTTTTGGCATTTAGTTATACAAAATAAAATTCAGGTTACACCCCCTATTAAATGCTGAGTACAGTATTCTCTATTTAATTTCAGACTAGTTCTACTCGTAATAAATATTTTCTGAATATACATTACTTACCTAATAGTTTCTGAAATAAGTTATTTTCGTAACAGTCAAGGAGATATCAAGAAATGAAGGAAATCATCCAACTGCTAGAAGGAGTTCAAGGGAAAGAAAATCCGGATAAGCTGAATGAAAATGTGGACCCATTGCATCTCCCTTTTAAACGGAGCTACGAGATTGAAAAAAAATCTTTTAAAATCGGTAAGATTAAGCATTTAAAATAATGAAATGTTTTATTAAACTAAGACTGAACTCACCAATTTCAGACCCCAACAATATTTTGGGAAAGGGTAACTTTGGAGAAGTTTATCAAGGCGAGCTGGAGGGAGTAGAAGGTCCCGTTGCTTTTAAAACAATAAGAGCAAACTGCTCTTTACATCATTTAAAGGCATTGGCATCCGAATTAAAGATTCTCATGTACATTGGTCAGCATGAAAATCTGGTTACTCTTCTTGGAGCCTACAAAAAGGAACTTGAGAAAGGTGCACTATTTTTTTAATAAAATTAATTTGTACTATAATAGAATTGAATTTCTAATTATTATTTATATATTCAATATTGATTATATAGACAAATATTGTTTATTTAGGTATTTTGTTGGTAGCTGTTGAATTTTGTGGGCTTGGCTCTCTTGAATCTTATCTGCGAACATATAGACATCTCTTTCTTAAATGTCCCCTTCTAAGTGTAATATCCAAAATCAAAAGGTTATTTTTTATGCTTTTTTGAAACATATTATTCACATCATTATGGCTATATAAATTATAATACAATACTAAACATTGCAATAAACATTACAATAGAATAATTAATTGTTCATAAAACCCTTCTGAGATTTTAATTAAATGTTTTGTTAAATAATTTCTCAGGGACATTAACATTGAAGAGCAACTGGAATACAGTAATGCACAGCCAGCTTCTTTGCATTCTCTGCAATCTTTAATGAAATGGACGAAACAAATTGCCAGTGGAATGGAATACTTAGCGGAAAAGTTTGTAAGACTTGAATAATACATTAATACATTCCTTTGTTTTTAAATAAATGTTTTGGTAATAATAAAATTGATCTTGTTAATAAATAATTGACTTGTAAATATTGTAAATATTCGCAGGTTGTGCATTTAGATTTAGCAACTCGAAATGTATTGCTAACAGCTGAAGGGAATGCAAAGGTGACAGACTTTGGACTGAGCAGACGATTGTATAACTACGTGGAGTATATCAAAACAAACGTTGATGACCCTCTACCTTGGAAATGGATGGCTCCCGAGAGTTTTCTCTTTCAAACTTTCTCGACAAAATCCGACGTCTGGTCATATGGGATCACTCTGTGGGAGATATTCTCCCTAGGGGAAGTTCCTTATCCTATGTCTACATGCTCAACTGATTTTTTACAACAGCTCAAGGAAGGAATGCGAAATAAGAAACCTAAATATGCTCCAATTCAATTGTAAACGTTTCCGCAATTATCATATTAACAAGTTTACATGTGATTTTAAGTTAGACATTAAATTATGTAAATGCCAAACTAAATTGTATTAAAATTCTAATTCTAGGTACAAATTGATGACTGAGTGCTGGGAATACGATCCTTCTCTCCGGCCGTCGTTTTCATCTTTACGCTCTACTCTTGAAAGCATGGATTGCAATATAATTATCAATATAGACATCCGTCCCGGGGTCATCAATAGAAATGTAAAATTTTAATGTTTCTACTTCAATCTTTTAAAACTCTGAGAATGGTAGTCAATTAAATAATAATAAAACTTTTCGTAGGTATCAATCATCAGGAGACAGAACAATTCGGACAATGGTCATCCTTTACCTACCAATTCAACCGGATATACAAAGTTCAGTGAGCTATTCTAATGGATGACAAGAGACTCAATGGAAAGACTTATATTAGCCTAATTAAAATATTAAATGATTGTATGAATTATACTGACTGTATTTTCTGTAATTATGTAGATAAATAAATAGATGGGTAAACTAGGAACTAGAGTGCATAAAGTAATAAAAAAGAATTTAAACACTGACCTACCTCGACCCGTTACATAATGTCACAATCTGAACGAAACCCATCCATATATATATATATATTATTCCTTCCTACAATGTTTAGCAAACATTTCCATTTAAATTATATATTAAGAAGAAGTTTAAAATACAAAGTTGTGAAGTGGGAAGGAGCAATGCTAATCTCCTGATCAATAACAGAGACTGATAAGGAGATAAGCATTCCATGCGATATTCAATGCAAAACGTGAATATACTTTACACAAAGTGAATAGGCTTATATACTTTTATCCTTTTATTATTGATAGCGTAAATGATTATTCATTGCGTATAATATAGTTAATTATTTGTCAAGCCCATTCGCATACTATTTTGCTTGGTTTTTGCGTGTTTTGAATTTTCAAAAAACTTTCCATTACTTTGTGTTTAAAGCATTGTAGAGAAAAATATTTATTTTCGATGTATATCAAAAAATATACTATATCAAATTGAATTCTTAAATATTTCATTCATGAATTTTTTCACTCACAATATTTCAAGATAAAATGCTTTGCTAATTTGGGTGGAATGTTATATAGTAATGTTATTATTGAAATTCGATCGGATGTAGGAGCAAATTCGTGCGTAAAAGGGGAAGAGCTTAATGTAAGAGTTAAGTGAAATTATTAAAAGTTACGTTGTTGCGGAAAAACGTTCACTATCAATTAAATCTTAGCCCCATCCGAAATAATGTACTAAACATGTGGTAAATAATTATAAATGAATATGCCAGTCTACGACTATTTATTTCAAAACACTGTAAATGTGAGTTAGTGTAAATTTTTATTGCATTTTTTTGGTTATTTTGTTAAATAGTTTTTAAAGAATACTATTGATTTACGCGTGCGTTTTAGAAACAATGATAGGTTTATAGACGGGCGATAACGTTCCCCCCATATGAGTTTCGATTTGTCCTTTTTCAACGCTAGGATCTAACGTGAAATTGAATTTTTGAAGAAGCCCAGTCATTTTTAGGAATATTTGATCCTTCGCAAAAGAATTCCCTGGACATTTTCTCTTTCCAGCCCCGAAAACAAATTCAGTCAGCAGAATTTTGTCTTTCAGAATTGACATTCCATCTTTGCTGAAAAATCTTTCGGGTAGAAAGGAGTCGGCGTCACCTTCGAAATGATCAGGGTCACGTAAGGCAGCGTAGAGATTTGGAATAACAATTGTTCCTTTAGGAATGAAATATCCTCGGAAATAAACATCCTCCGTCGTAGCACGGGGAGTTGAGAGCGGAACGATGGATCCCAATCGCAGCACTTCATAAACACACACCAAAGAGTACGGCATACTAAAAACATTGTCGAATTAAAAAGTTGTTTTAAATGAAGTTTTTTATCTTTAATTTTTAAACATTCAATTTTTTGTATTCTTTCTCTTTTTAGAAAATATTTTGCGTGGATTTCAACAGGCTAAGACATAATGAAGAAATAAAAATTGTTACACCACGGTAGCTTGACACATGGCAACAAACCCATCCAGAGACGGTGGCACAATTCTCAAAATAACTTTACACAGAGCTTGAAATTGGGTGCAAATTCTTTGTTATTTTTACCATTTCACTAC
>JAAAYG020006923.1:0-26528 GCA_009936455.2 Tomocerus minor | reverse complement strand
CGTGGGCATGCCCATCCGACTTTGCTTTGGGCTTGGGCGGGCTCGGGCACCAATTGCTGCGCCCAGGCAACTCTCTAGTTGGAGGTTCCGGCTGAGATGAGAGTGACAGAAGTCAACGGCAAAAGCATGCAGAAAAAAGGACAGAGTTGAGTTGTGTGTTGTGTCCTTATCGCGTATTGTGCTAGTGTCGTTTCTCTCAAAATTCTTGTTGTAGGATGTAGTCTCTAAATTCTATTCTTCTCTAAAGTTATATTAGACGATGTAGAAGCTAGGGACATAGCTGAAACGCTTTCGAAACCTAACAAATTTTTACACACAAAGTTGAGTATCATGGCATTCAAAGTGCCACACACACACACAGTATCTGATTTTGTATTGATTCGCACGTTTCAATTCAAGAGCAGACATACAGGACTGTAAATAAAGTAATTTCCCTTAAAAATCCATAGCAATGGCCTTTAGATATGTATCTCTGAGTTTCGTGTGACAAGAATAGAATGTAAAGGAAAGATTGCTACAGAACTACGGAGCAACAAAGAAAGCTGCACAGAGTCCCACATCTCACATATCATGACACACATCCCGAGAATCTAGACAGCGAGCAGCACTCTAATGGAATTGATCCTCCTTGACCTGACGGATGTTAACGTGGACAGTGTAAATTTTTACTACTTCTCCTTCCTCGTCTTCTCAACTTGTCTTTCACTTTGAAGGGGCATGTAGGTATAACTGTAGTAGATAGGAGGGATGTCCAACACATCACAAAGCCAGACTTTCGATTCCCAAATTAATTTTAGAAAAAAAATCTTCTGCGTAAGTCAACTGGAGCGAAATGCGTGGCGTTGAGCCCCAACAATCTCTCCAGTGATCTATATTTTATTCCGCTACTTATTCTTTCATTGCTGGCCGATAAGTCCACACGAGGGTCTATGACTCCTTTTGGAAGTTGGAGATCTCTTAGACTTCTCTCCATGCACCTTTATACCGTGTAATGGCGACGATAGAGAAAGAGAGAGAGAGCCAGAGTAGTTCAAATTCCCATTACGACCTTTTCATACTTTTCGACATGTTATTTCATTGGATTTCTTGTGTCGAGACTAACCCCGATAAGACAGTCATGAATACAGATAGCTGCAGCCAACGTCGATGATATTTTCATATGGACTTGTGCCATTATGGCATTGCCAATCTTCATATTACATCCGTTTGATGTTAGAAGAAGGACACAGGGAGCTTCCTAATGTTTTTCTGATTGAGAAAATGGTCTTTCCTTTATTGCGTGTAGATAAGCTAAACAGAAAAATTATAATAAATGATGTGGAACATATCAGAGTTCATCTCCGATTCACCAAATAACCCGCACATTACAGATATAAAGGATTTAATAAAATGTACGAAGATGATCCTAAAATGTTACACTAATGGAGGGATTTTATGTCCGCAACGACATCAATTTTTCTTATCCCCGTTTACTATAACGCATTTAGGCTGTATTAACATGGATGTGTAGTTTATTTGTCAGTGTGAGCAGACATTGAAAATTTATTCTTAAATAGGACAAAAAAAAGTAGGCATTCTAAACGTTAGAAAAGAGTGTGCTATGCTAATACTAAAATTTGAATATATGAATGTAGTTTTTTTTTGTGGAAATAGTAGAGCTGTAGCAATAATCATATCTATAATATTTAAGTGCTGCAGTAAAAGCAGAAACGTTTGTATACGAAAGGGTAATGGAGCTAGGACCTATAAATGTGTTTACCTGAGAGTGGAGAGAATAATATTATAACTATCTGCCTAATATATTATTAATAGGATGATGCTGTGTGGTACGGTGTGGTCGTGTGGTCTCGTACAGTTCTTAGACTAATTTCATGGCAGAGTACAAGAAGGAAGAGGAGAGGGACATTCATTTGACAAGGCGAACAAACTGCTCAGCACAGAACTTTGCTTCACTTGCGTATGTATTGTTAGAAATGCATCAAAAAAATTTGGCTCACAATAGGAGCTCCCAGTTAAAGTGTTAAAGTAATCCGTCGCATTTTATGCCTTTTTCGTGCTACTATGCACTCCATTCACATTTACTACGTCACTCCTCTTTTATTTGACTTGTTTTCTACTCAGGCCACTTTTTTATATTTGCTTGCTTGTGTTATTAGTAGCATGAAATCTCACTATATAATGCTCTCCTGCCTACTTCCTCTTAAAATCTAGCCCATTCCATGTCTCTCACTCAGCAATGCACTGACAATTACAACTCAAGATACTGTTCATAATTGCAGACTTGCATTATCCATGGTTTCATTATTTTCATTAGTTTCATTGACAGATAATACGACACGATGACAGTCCTAAATGTACTCACAATAATAACTTTCAAAATCCATTTGGGACAATATTCATTATGCATTGCGAAAATCTCAGAACTTCTCAAACCACATCTACTGCCGGCTTGGCTTAAGCAACTTCTCAGTATGTCTGTCATTCTGCGACCGTCCTTTCCATAAATTCAGTGAGAAACCCTTAAACGGGTTTCATTTATAACAAATCTTTAGATTTTTGTTATATCGTTACTAGGAAGTCACTGCCTCGTAGGTTAAAAATATTTTAATAATGTGTTCACTTTGGCTTTTTAATCCTTTTAGTTAAAAACTGCATAGAATATTTAAATAAGTAATTAAATCAATCAATCTTTATCATGGGTTTTTGTAAAATTGGAATGTTATGGAATACATTTCGAAGTTATTTCCTATAAATTTTTTGTGCTGTGTTTATGGATTTAACATAAGTAATTAAAGGTATTGCCACCAATAAAGTATCATCCCTGTTGTACTATGCAAATGGCCAGGTGCTACATATTCATTCCAATGTATATAAGTGTAGTGTTGCACGTTCAAAGAAAGGGCTTTTTGTAATGGCGTATGGCTAGTTTTCAAGACAACTATATTTACTTCTCCCATCTGTATTTTTTCAAGTTAGTACAGATAAATACCAACATAATACTTGTGAGAATCATTTTCCTTGACAGACTCCATTTCTGGCTTTTAGATTGGAAGAGGGCAAACCTGCGTAGAGTTGCCTACACCTTGCTACACTGCTAGAGATAGTGGAAAAAACATCATGAATTTTAAACTCGACTACGTGAATGCCACAGGAAAATAAGTCAGATTGCTGCATGTTCATTTCAATTGAATAAGTAAGTAGAATTGAACTTTTTTTAGTCAACTTCAATTACTTTTCTTTTGTTAAGAGATCAAAGTTCTGCATATAAGCATACAAAAAGATCAAAAGCGTTTGCATTTGCACTCAGGCATAAGAATGAGTTAAAATCGGATGCACCCTACACTCTATACAGATTTCTTACATAGTAGGCAGCAAATATCAAAGCATTCCATCTCCAAGTCCACACCACCACATGTCAGTATTACTAAGCACAAAAAAAGTCCATTTTACGTCTACAAATGAATTCATCTCAATTTTCAAGAATAATTTCATTGTTCTTGCAACATATTATTTTTAAATATGCTCGTATGCAAAACTAAAAATAAATTAATTTCAATGGGCATGGAATTTACATGGATTGCTTTGCCTGTCCGGAACTTCAAGATTTGCATACCTCTGTAATAATGTAATGTAATGTAGTGTAAGATTATTGCTATGCATGTAAAAAGAAAACGATGAAAAAGTGCATGTTCAAAAACAACAAACATTTCTTTCACCATGTACCTGTAAATATAACGCCCACATAATACAAAATCCACGTCATCTCACTAGTAACACTGTGATTCCTTACATTCAGAATCTAAGAGCATATAAACTTTTAAGAGCCTATAAACTTTATTAAAAAGAAATGATGTTGGTAGGGAGGAAAAGGAACGTTTTCCAGCATGAATTGCATGAAATACGCGAAGGTAGGTAATTACTAGTTCTTCAAACCTAATTCTCAATGTATGCCAATACGTGTCAATACATGTGAGATGAAACAAAAATTTCATTAAATTATTTCGTGCATTGCACGTTTCGTGATTTCAATGCAGTGCGTGGTAGAATATCCATGTAGCTCGAAGGAGTACATGGCATTTATTTTTGCTGGCGGAATTAGTAAATATCCATGTCAAAATAATGTTTCATCTTAGATTCACATATGCCTAAGAAACTGCTGAAACTGAAAGGCTGCATGAACTCTAAGGGAATCGAAAACCTCAGGTTGTTGGCTGAGAACAGATTTACGAGAGAATGGAGTGATCATAACCATCAATCCTACTTTGATACTTTCTGTGTACATTTACATGCCAAACTGTCTATGTTTTACAATTCCCAGATAAGAGATATAGTGAGGACATACAAGAAAAAGCAATTGTTTAGCCAGGAAAATAATTTGTGAGTAGAAAAGTTTAGAAACTTCCATTGTATTTGTCAACGTTTTAAATAAAGTCGAAAATGTATGCCTACATCTAGGATTTATCTAAATTGTCATAGAAATAATATATTTCAAAGATATTTCCAGTTTTTATTGTGTTGGTACAAATAGTTTCAATATCTTTATTGTATTAAAAAAAGTAAACTAGTATTCCGCTATCACAATAACTTTTTAATGTGTTTGATATGTTAATAGCTGTCGGCTGTTCATGTTTTTGCTGAGCCAGAAATGTTCTTTGTCATTATTTAATTGAAAAAGAAAATCAATTGAGTCAATGTTTAGGTTAGGAAAACAAAAACGTTAAGGAAGTATGCATGCATGTTGGTTGTTGATATGCAAAGTAAATGATATGGTCTTTTAGATTGTTTTGTATCTGATGAACTGTGACTGAGTGTCGGTCAATATTAAAAGTCAAAGGTTTCTAGGCAGAATTTTTTTATTTCTTGGTAACATATGGTGCTAAGAGTAAACATTATGAGCGGTTAGAAGACTTGTATGAAATAGGAATAAAAAAAAAGTTGGAAATTCCTTCGGCACTTTAGTGAATGACGTAATGAAATGTGCATAATAATCTAAATCGTTGTTCTCATGTAACTAAGAAGGTAAGTACTTGCTATTACTTTCAGTGGAATTTCTTTGGCTATTATTTCGACTGTTTTATTCCAAAGGGGAAAAATAAGAAAAGATGGGATTGCATAGGTGAGTGCATTGCATTTCAGTGTTTTAGTAGATCCTGTACTGCCAATATAAAATGAGCAGGTGCATAGGAAATTCCGAAGTTGGAGTCTACAAGTAGTTCAGTGAGTCAATGTTACAGAAGAAGAAGGGATAATATTAACATGTGGCTGTTTACGTGTAGAATGTGAAGGAATGGCTTTAGTCTCTGCTATGGGGAAACAAAAGTGTAAGTGAAGAGGCAGGCTACAGAAAGTATAGTGGAAAGAAAAGTTGCCAGACAAATTATAAAACAAGTTTATTGTTACAGCCAAAACAGAACATTGCCTTGGAGTAAAAGTTGTAGAACATGGTTCTTTTCCTCACAGAGACTATGTAATCTGTAGCACTATCACTATCGATAAAACTTGTCTGTCTTCCTCTTCCATCAGAGAAGGAAAAAGAAAAAAGCCAAACTTTATTTAACGAATACAGTGGCACCGCATGTGATGCGTATTTGTGGAAGAGCTTTTGTTTCGCAGTCAACTTGCACTTGGCCTGCTTCATTCCTTTCTGGTACAGATAAGAAGAGATGCTCACAGACAGGAGTTGTTTAAAACGATGAGAAAGAATCTGAGAGACCACATTAGAATTCTTAGGCTCCATAGCTTCACCACAAACACATCTAAAGGTACTATAGATGAATAAGAGTAGGAAAAGACAATACCTAATTTGGCTTTTCTTCAGAAATGAAATTACATCCTCTCTATCAATGAAATCAAATGATTGCATCACTATCTCCTTCATCTGAAACTGCATGGCCCAGGCAGACTCAATAGAAAACGAGAATTCTGACCATAAATATGTGCATCTTCTCTCATTCACCTCTAAAAACTTGTGCACTTTTTCTCTTGCTCTCCTTAGTAGCTACCTGTGCTCTGTTGTGAAAACTTTCGGAGCATCTTACTATTTTTTCACTTCTCCTTCATTTGGATTGACAAGGAAAACAACCGTCGAGTTCTCTCTTGATATCACGGCTTAGCATTTATGTTTTCACGTAATCTTCAACCGCATTCTCTCTATTATTTACGTTCCTGTGGTTTTGATTCTTTTAATATAAAAACGGTAAGCATGATTTTTGATAGGGCTTTTTAGAGCAATGCAATGGCCATAGAAGATATGGGCGTTTCAAATAATAACTTTCGTAAACATAGACACGGGCACAATAGCTCCAGTATTCATATAATCAACCGGGCGTTGTGTTCTTCTCAATTACCATCAACTTCGTAAATCCACGACATAATTGTCTATTTACCATGCATATGTAAATACTTGCTTCGGTAACTTTATCCGAGCGTGGAAAAAATTATGTTTATCCTTTGGCATCCAAAGTTCCTTTTCATAGGCATATTCACTCTGCACATACTTGCTCTCATCATTAAATATCCCATGTTTTCATCAGTTTCAATGAGGTAACATTATATTCTAGTAATTATTTATTACGACATTCACCAACTTATATACCATGCATGTAACGAACGTTTAAATGTTTTCCATTTTGTGTGCCGTAAAATAAAATGTAATTTGGTAGACAGAGCAGGAAACAAATCCGTGGTTGAGAATTGCGGACAATGGTTTACTCTAATGACTAGCCAATAGACACCAATTAGGCTATGGTGATTGATGTTTGTAGACATTAGGCACAGTTCATGGCATGAATCAGACGCTATAACACAATGACAGTATAACCTGCGTTTTGCAAACAGTAGAACCTCCCATTGTCTCATCCTCTCAATTCCTCTCTCTATCTGTCTTTAGTCATCTCGTGAAGCTTTTATAATGCTATTCTGCAACGTGTATTCCTCTCAATTAAAATTGATATCCGATTGTGTGCTTTACGCTTTCCCTCCAGCTATGCGCCAGGGGTGCTCTCATACTACACAGGAATTTGACTTGGAAATAAAGAATGTCCCAGGGTGGGGGTCCCACATTTTTTTTCCTTGGCGACGGGTCAGAGAAATAAAAGTCCGCAAGGAAACTATTGGCGATATGAGATAAATGGGTCAAATTAGTTCCTCATTGACTTATCGGCTCCGCTATTGGAAACTTAATTAAGGTAGCTAATTGAATTTGAGGGATTGGTAATTGTAAGTGCAAGAGTTTTAATTTGACCCAAGGGTTTTTCCTCCCTGCCCTAGCACCCTACTCTAAAAAGCAAGGAAGGACCTTTACTTTTATTTATTAGCACAAGTTTACAAGTCTACATAACCCACTGGCCCAATGAATAAAGTCAATTGTATTTCTAATGTCTCGACTCACATCTCTTCCATTGTTTGCATACACGGAGCATGAAGCATAAGGAGCTTATTGGAATTCTACGCTGTTTTATTCACGGTGTGCTTTACAATGTACAATGGGAAGCAGATGCGAGGAGACTAAACTACACCTCGCCACTTAAGATAAATGATGCCAAAAGGCAATTACGGACACTGTGATGGCTTTATGCATAAGCAAGTGGCAAACCTTCTCAACTAATTGTAAATGATAAGCCAGCAGAGTGTGTAACTGAATTTGTATATTAAATCCAGATCATGGTAATCATATTAGCGAGATTTCATATATAGCTACACAAAGACATTTATCCTGGTGCTTAGTGAAGAAGTAGGAGTACCTATGAAGTGAGGATGTATACACAGTTATTTTCCTATAGAGGAATAACAGCTTTATTGCTTGAATAAGTAGCATACACTTATACACCTCACACATAATAAACACATACTAGAGCTAATGTTGATTTGAGTTGAGGTGAGATGAGATTAGGAGCTCTCCCAAATCCTTTCCTTCCACAGATCATAATATACCTACTTACCTACCTAGTTTTATTTGTATTATTTTTTGCGTCATATGGGCTATGGAATGTCTGAACCATTTGGTAAGTGAACAACAATATCAAACCCTAGTTCAGGAACAATGGAAAAGTATAACGCGATTATGTATCATCTACTTATAATTCTCTTTACTATCCTTTTCTTACACCTAGCATTACACTACCGACACATCCTATCCTACTCCTATCATTATACACTTAATTCTTCCAAAAAGAACTTACTGGTGTGTTTAATTCCTACCTACGGCCTTATCTCTTCCTTGCTTCACACTCACAATGACAGCTCAATGTGGGACTCTGCTACTTCTAAACTTTCTTTTGTACAAAAATAGATTACCTAAACGTTGCTAAACTTTTTCATTGGTTCCATTGCTTAATTTCTGCTCATTAAATAATATTAGCTGCCCTACTTATCTTCTAGTTTGTGCAATCGATAAAGGAAATCTTGAGAGAATCTTTAATAAACAGCCTTTGCTAAAAAAGTTTTGCCAAGGATACTTTACCCGTAAATACGTTTTTTCAAAAGAGAATCTCAAGAGTTTTTTTTACAATTCACCCAATTACCTATGTTTCATAATACATAATATTCCAAATGGATTAATTGGGAGCTAATATCATACTGACCCACAAGTTTTCCTTTTCTTAACAAAAGGAGAGAATTTCATTTGACTAAATTACTATTTGCATTTTCTACGTTAGCTTGCATAAAATTACAACATCGACCGGAAAAATGGGATTAGTCCTATAAATCTACAACAGCATATACAATTTTTAACTCAATTGCAATTTATTGAAACTGCATAGTGCTTTCTTATAAATGGCTAGAAATTCATTAAAGTAAACATTCTCAGAGATCTGATCGTGTAACAATGACTAAGAATGTAAAAGGTGATTATTCTGTTCGTGTTTGCGTTTGTACACATTGGTTGTTTGGAATGGTTAGAGAAAGAGAGACGGGTGGATGGTATAGGAACATTTTCGATATTTTTCGCTGTACAATACAAACTAATTGGCAATCACCTTTTGTAGAAAAGGATATTTGAATGAAAGGAAGAAGAACGTAATGATATGAGTTTAGTGTGGACTATGGGTGCCGGTGCTCATCCAAGCATGAATTACACTCTTGCATAGAGTCAATAAATAAGAGTGCGGCTCAGACTTAGGATCTGCAAATTACAAGAGCAATTTAATAAATGAGAGCAAAGATTCCTTTTCGCTCTAGCTCTCTGAAAATGGAGCATTTGTATTTGGAGATGCAGGTCTCTATTTGTTTTTATTTGCATAGTTGCAGTTTGTGGGCACGTATTATAAGTCATTGTCTCTATCTGACATCCGTGCTTAAAATGTGGAAAGGCATCCACGTCCTTAGAAATGCATGGGCAATATGTCAGTCAAAAGACGAAGTTTTGCTCTACTTTTAAAATGAATTCCGTAAAAGCGATTTCGCCTCGAAGACACTGTGAAGTCGACATTAGGACTTGATGAATTTATTTATTCGAAAAGTTAAAAAGCCATGACGAGACTATAAGGGAGTGTTAAATGGTGATAAATGATGTATCTATGCACTTGCCCTTATACTCATCCCACCACATTGCATGCCATATTTATATTTGTGCACGGAGAATTGGTTTTTACGACGACTACACTATCCGTCCCTCCACCTAGTGTAACAGAGTAAACAAACGATTGGAAATGAACTCGTTTTCTATTTGGTGGAACATATAACATTCATCTTCTGATTTCTCATACTCACCATCTTCAGAAAAGATAATACAAAGTATTTATCAGTGCTCACACTCATTAGTCCCTCATATATTACATTAGCTTTTAGTAGAATACAGACAGACAGATTTTGAGTATAGGTTAAATAAATTGTAGTGAGAGAGAGAGAGAGAGAAACATTAAGATGTTAGCATCAAGTCTTAACTCTTACTTTAGCTTTGCCTTTATGAGTGATTCGAGCGAGATAAGTGTGTAAGCCACAAAGATCCATTGTCTGCGTGCAACTCTTTGATTGAATGCTAATGGTGCTAAACGAGGCTATTAGGAAGATGTAGGAACACTTCCAATATAGTAGAGCATGCAAGGCATAAGCAAAGTAACTTAGATATAGGGGAAGAAAGTAGGTGCTTTCACAAACCGTTATAGTTATCCAATCCATAGTGCGTGCCGTGAGTGAAGTGAAGGATCCAAGAAAATAAATGAACCCCAATTAATAAATTCGATTCGGCGTGATCCCCCAATTCCTTTTTTCAACTCAATTCACTGGAAAGAATCCATTCACCTCAAACAATAAATATTAAGTTGTTAATTTTTGCTGAAGGTGAAAGCACTGTTGAGTCTGTTGAGATTTTGCCACTATTATTTCTTCACATTTAATAATTGTTTTCGTAAAGGGAGCTTTTACAAAGGAAATTACCACCCAATTGAAAATATTATGTCTGGAAAGTGATGTAAATTGTACACATTTACAATTATTTAGTACCTACACAAAGGGTTTTTATCTAAAGACTTTTCCGACGACGAAAATATCTTTGTTATTTATAATTCAATCCGAAAAAAAAAACTTTTCTCATGCACCGGAATATTCAAGTCTTTATAATTGAGTAAATTTTCATTTGATTCCGCATGAATGGATAAGTGTTTTTAATTTGCGGTGTCTGGACTGTGTGAGGTGATGTTTCGGGAGATGAGAGAAGATGAAAGATGTTTTGGTAGTGTTGTATTGAAATAGTGTTCGGAGGTGGTAGACGTATTTGTTACAAGTTGAAATGTTTATGGTCCAGTGTGCACAGATGAAGGAGTTGTTCACACAGGGAGGCTGATTGTCAAAAGGAGATAGACACCACACGGGATCGTCGATGATTTGGAGTTGTGGAGTTGACGGAGGGAAGGCAGGAGGAAAGGGCGAGCGAGAGGCAACAATGAGAAGTGCAGGGCTGCATCAAAGACACGACGGAAGGAACTGACCCACTGCCCACTGGACTTTTCGAGTCCAACAATCTGGGTGGGCGTAATAACTATTATCTATCTATCTATACAATAGCAACACGTGATGTCCAGTTCAATATCCTTCAATGTAGGTGCACGCTAGTTTTTTGGCTGGGCCATGAGATGAAGAGGGGACTGGAGAGCGTCCGTCCGACTTGGGCGAGGGCCGAATAAATGCACACCACTACAAACTGGACTGTGGCATCAGCAGTGGCGATTGTCCATGGAATTGCACGCAGGGAGTTGGGGATGGAACTGAAACCAGATTCCGTGAGATGAGATGAGAGGATGCGGATGAGATTTTTTTAGTCACTTGGAAAGGTCACTAGTTATGAGGGGACTGTAAAGAACCTGATTGACATGACTGAGTGTCGGCTGCCACAGTGTTAATGCCAATGTTTCCCTTTCTCCCTGACATTATATACTACTGACCTAATTTCCACTCTGTGAAGACGAGTCCAAGAACAGTAGAATCAGAGTGACTATATACATTATTATGCATCTAGGCATCTCTCTCTGTATGTAATGTATGTATGTGTGTGTAGTCTGCGTAGCTATACACGAGAATACGAACAGGAGATCCTCATTCAACATTCAACTCAAGTCAACTCAAATAGCTTTGCTTTTTAGGTGAGCGGAGAAGAAGCTCTGAAGCCACTCTAAGCTAATAACAAAGATTCATCTTCTTCATCTCTTCTGTATATGTTAGCTCATCTCATCTTCCCTCCAACTTACTAACTACTAAACTCCTAACGCTATTCACATCACATCGGGAAAATATTGTCTACGTATCTGTGGAGAATGTCTTACATTACATTCACCTGACTCAACCAACTCTTCTGCCACAGACTCAGACTCACCTAGGCCACAACAACAGAACAGACTTTGATTTCGTGTAGTCTCCGTGTCTGTCTTGTTTCTTCCTCCCCTAAACCATACACAGCAGCGTCGAGATCATCACACAACACAAGCAGACATAGTTCTATCAACCCTCTCTCTCTCTCTCTCTCTCGGTAATGAACACTACGGTAAAGATAGAAAACCAATTTCATATCATCTATCTTCTTCCTGTCCATCTTTTATATTATGCTGACCAACACGCAGACCAGACTTAAAACTATCTATCTGCTATGCACCTACTACTAGAATACCTGTCGCATCGCATTCTATCATTCTAATTGCATTTACTATATTTGTACCTATGCATTTCTACTACGTAGCTGAGCATCCCTCGTTTACCTACATTTAAGACCCTACAAGAAACCTTTCGTCTAATAAACTTAAATTTACCACAGCATACAATTGAATTTGCATTTATTAAGATTAGCTATGTAGGACTAATGCTTAATGCAGTACAAATGGGATATACTTAATCCTTAGCAATCGATTCCTACCTGTTGATTTTCGTACCTATATCTTTTTTAATTGTTGTCTATCGACGTCTGCTTCCTTACAATACTTAAGTGTTACCGTCTCTCTGTTTTCATCCTTTTAAGGACAGTTTTTTCATTGTAAACACAATAATATATGAAGATTAATTTTAACAGTCTTCAATGTAAATGCGTAAGAAATAATTATTTGCGTTTTTCAGCTTACAAAATGGGAAAATACTGTTGAACACATTAAATGCTCTTATCGCTAAAAAACCATAATATTTTCTACTTGAATTTAAAAATTTACGTTCATTGAAAATGAATGGTGACGACCCGACCCGACTGCATATCTTCTATGTTTTCAAAGCATGGTTTTTAGTTACTGCAATTGGCTTATCCCAGACTATCATATTATACGTAAATTTCCCTCCTGTCAGATGAATTATATAGTCCACGACGGGAGACTTATCTACAGAGGTTTCATCACCATCGGCTTTGACTAATATTATAACATGTGTAGCTATAGGTATAGTCTTTTTATTATTATTACAGGTAGGTAAGGTACTTAAATAATAATATAGTTTTACGTTCGCTACCATTTTACAATTTGAAGAAAATTATTTTTTACCGATAAATTAAAGAGTGAATCCAAATGCAGACCTTTTTGTTAAAACTCGTTCAATGTTATCAAATAATTAGATGGCTTTTGGGTATTCGTGTAACTAAGAGTCATAAAGACGAGGATGAAAAAGGGTAGATTTGTAAAAGTATTTATGGTGTTTGGCCGCAGTAAAGGTCAACTAATTCATTATATTTAGGTAATGGCACCAAGTGTTATAAAAGTGCTCAGATGAGATTTGGAATGATATATAAGTTGGTAGTTTGGGTTTGAACCCAGACGATGCAGTGGGAGGAGAAAGGATTTTGCAGGCCGGTATTTATACAAGCAATAACAAATTGGAATGCTATTGTGCGAGATGCAGTTGATTATTTTTTAGCTTTTCAGTTTGCCCGTTGTGAATGAAGTATTATTATGCTATTATTACATATTATTGAATAGCTACAGGGGCAAGTAGCAAGGCCATTCGTTTAAAGTATAACAATAATGTCCCTTCTTTTGCGTGATGGATGCTTTGGATTTTAAGAACGGGTTGTTACTGGTTGTGCTAGCCTTATACAATGGTGAAACCTTTCCTTGTGCTCACTAAAGTGGATTTTAAGTATATCTAAGCCGTCTGCGATGTTTCATCTTGTATAACGTGTTACGCCATGCTATGCTGTAAATAGAAGATAAAAATGGATTTAAGGAAATTTGTGGGAAAGAAAAGAAATGAGCGACTTCCTGTAACGCCCGAAAACTTCTAGGATGCTGGTAAGCTTTTTTTAATGTTCATTTAAAGAGAGCTTGAAGGCGGACATTCGTAGTAATGTACTGGTACTGCGTAAGTATATCTAAGATATTATTGTATCATTGTATGCGCCTCTCTCAGGGTGAGAAATCTCAACTCGGACTGCCTATCTCTTTTCTGAAAGTACAAGTGAGTGCATAGAGCAAAGAGTAATGATATGCTATCGGCCGTGAAGGGCTTTTCCTAGTAAGAATCCTCTGACTGATGTAAGAGACAGTCTAAGGACTAAAAAGGTGATATATATTTTGTTAAATCGTCGCAAAAACAGTTTAGTTTTATAGTAGGGTTGAGTTGAGTGAGTGAGGTGGTTGTTTCATCCCATCGTTTACCTTAGCTTGGTAAAACTTTTTCTTTCTCTCTCTTTCATGGAACATGCATTCTTCTGTCTTAAGGAAATCCTTTGTATTTTGCCTGAACAAGCCGAACTACAATTTTATTGTAGTAATTGATTGTTATTTCACGGCAAGTTTTTTCCCTTTCCACAGATAGAGCAGAAAGAACATTTCAGGATTTTTCTCCTAAAACGCAGTAAGTATCTGAAAGGAATATAAGTAGACGTGCGGCTATGCTATGAACAGCTATCAATATATCATAGGTATTTACATGCTAGGAGAATGATTTAAATTTAAATAGCATATTTTCATGCATGCCCATCCCTCATCATGATGTTAGCAACACATACATCAGATACTTTCCATCGTAATCATAGCATCTTAATTATATGTGTATGTTTGTGGATATCTGTACTCTTCTCTCGTCTATAACGGAAAAAATAGAATACACGCGTCCAACATTTTTAAGAATTATATACCTATTTACATTGAGGAGAAAAAAAGCCAGAGTGAACTGTGAACTTAGGATCAGCGCTAAAGCTTTATCAACATTGCTATAATATTTCCTATTGTATTCTAGAATGAAGAATGATGATCGACATGAAAAATGGAGGACTTCTAACTATTTATTTAAGCACAAAAGCGTCTTCATAAACATAATAATAGATTAGACACCTACATTATGTACATCTTGTCTCCTAAAGTTAACATTGTTATAAATAAATTATTTCACATAAACGAGTGGTGCATTAAATTTGAATACAGAGATGTGACGTGAGTGTATATAGCTTTGTAAGAATGAGAAAGCCTCTATTATAATTGCATGAATGTATTTTTTAATTCTTGTCTGTAGATTAAGGAAGGAACTGGCTATGAATATTATTCTGATCAACCCCAGCACAACTACAGAGAAGAATAAAGGTGAATAGCGAAAGTCAACTCAAGTCACAGCTCTTGTCTACTGCTCAAGGAGAGATTTTGACATGTAAACATTTATTATAAATACTCCCTTCAAAAAACTCTAATCTGAAGTGACGTGCCCTTTGACTTGTCTCAATGCCCAGTCCACTCAATCTGGTAATAGCAATTTAGCGCAAATTATGAGAGCCGACATGGAAATCATGGAATCATCTTTTCCAAAATGAAATAGTAAAAGGAAGAGTGTTACATGCATGATTAAATAGATACACGGACTCCTTATTTATATATCTACATAGTTGAGACTGCCGACTGACGAAAGAAACTCATTTTCTCTGAACTTAGTGAAAATGTGTAAATAAATGGCTAGAGATATAAAGCTGGTGTCTATTAGCATGCTATACAGTCAGGTATAAACTCCTTTCAACCAAATGAAACTCTAAATGTGTATGATAGATAATGAGAAAATAGGAATGCATGAATCAAGAAGCCTTCTTTACATTGAAAGCTTATACGAAATGAGTTCTGAACAGAATCTCTATAGTTAGGATGATAGGATGTAGTCACTGGTTGACTAGTAGTAGTAGTTGAGCTGAGTGTGGAATCTAAAACTCAAGCCATTTACATTTATGCTGGAGATAGCACGGAGGATTACTTACTACCTTCATGACGCATTTGTTTGTGAGTGAGAGAGAAGCTGATAGTAATATTATGGAGATGTGCTGCACTGACTCAGGATGAGAAAAGGTGCACATTTACTTTTGACTCTCACTCATCATCATCCCTGTTCGTATAATATAAGAGTCGTCTCTTTCTCTCTCTCTCTAAGGATGGACAGTGCACAACTCGCTACTTAACTATGTATCACTTGCACACAACAGACTACACTCATCCTGGACAAATACAAATGCAACTGCAATGTAATCCAATGCAAAGCAATAACTAGGTGTTCTACACAGAGCTAAGGGAGCATGAAGAAAAGGAGAGTGAGGAAACAGCACTGCATAATAGATGTGCCTACCTGCCTACCTACCTTTAATAATATTATTACGAGAGAGAGAGAGAGAGAGTTTAGAAGAAGAGATAGACCTAAGTTTAGACTTCTCAAGTTCCATTCCTTCGGAAGGATCCAATAAAAAATAAAGTTGGTCAAGGCTAACATATTTATCTATTCTCTCCCAAATCTTGTCTTCTTTTCTCATATGCATACGCGTTAGAAGTTAAATACCCCGAAACCAACCTCATCCCGCTATTACACATACATTAGGATACATATATAAATACTACAACTACGTGCAATGGATTTCTGGAGTGGAGATCCCTCACTCACTCACCACAATACAATGCAACCCAGTCGTACTTAAGAACCAAGAATATTATGTAATATGAGATGCTAATCTCCCTTCTAATACTGTTTTCCACATACACTACAATTATAACTTTATACAGATCGCAGGAATAGCACTCTACTATCATTTTATCACAGTTCAGGATTTTTATATCAAAGTCCAATAATATGTATCTGATATGCATATGAAGGGAGAAGGCAACCGGAGGTAGACCTTAGGCTCTGCATTCTACATGCACAGAAACACAAATTAAAATCAGGATGAGTAACATGAATTGAGCATTCTTGCATACGTCAAATATAAGTCAAATAAAATCGAATAAGGCCAAGCAAAGGGTCATACTCCTCTATAATTTATATCATACAATTTAATAGCATCAGAAATAACTGACTACAGTTCAACTTTACACACGCTCCCATTCATAAAAAATAAAGCCATGCAAGAATGCAGCTAATCTAGTACTCTGTCGTTCAATGAAGTCCGCTAAATATCTATATTTTGATTTTTCAAATAATGCTAACATTGCCATGGTAGAAAAATTTCCATTCCTATTTTTCGCTAAAGTGGATGGGTTGGTTATTAGCACAAGGAAAAAGAAAATAACAAGAATTCGAATCGGAACTCGAACTATTAAGATACTCAGTTCAACCTCAACCCACATCACAAGTCACTCTCAGGGACGCATCTCTCACATTTCTATTCAATCGATGATGATAATAATAATAATACTCTCCATCATTCCGCATTTTCCCCACAACTTGACACATTTACTGTCGTATTGAATACTTTCCAACAACTTCCAAGAGAAGATTTTTGAGCACTTCATCACATTACTAAGGACACGAGGAGAGTATCCGAAATCAAGTACATGATACACGAGTCCACGATGTTTTGTTTCGTGTGTACGGTAGGAATGAATTGACTGAAATATTATTTGTATCCAAAATAATATTATAAGCTCCGAGTCAGTATTCCAGTCTAACACATCGCTACGTTACTCTTTCTAGCGCTTTAGTTTACCTTAATTAAAAACAAAATTTAAGTTATATTGGTTTATAGTTTATTAATTTAACTGGCTACTTTACCTTGCCTTTCATATACAAGATTCTGAACTCCTTAACTACTTCAGGGATTTGTTTAAGTAATCAAAAGTTGAATTAATTGCAAACTTTTAATTATTAATGAAGCCATGATAAAAATAGTTTAATTTAGGCTGTTACACATACAGGCTTGTTCAGTTACAAAAATTTTGTTACGCTCTTTCAAAAGTCACAGATAAAGAATTTTACCAATCATGAACAACCACCCATGCAATTTATAAAATTAACTGTCGAACAAATATTTATTCCGTAAAATTTTAAAAATTCTATATTGCTTTGATAAAACATGTAAAAATTAAAGCCATATTAAAGTTCGAAGGAATTTCCATTCCTAATCTTAAAACCTGGGGTACAGTTTCTTCTGTGCTTTAGAATCGAAATACCTACATGATTTTATGTCCCATGGAAAATTATTCTCCATTTGGCACTATGGTGCTGAATCCTGAAATAGGATCGTCGGGTATCGATTATAGAATACGAATCATACGAAGAGACAGTAAGGTACAATATAAGTGAGCTAGATATCGAGAATAAATTGTTCCCAAAAATCGTAAAATGCAGGCTTTCTGACTAAAACTCCTTAATTTCCACCAGTACTTTAAATGAGTTTCGGTGATCAATGTGTGGCTTTTGCTTTCATGATCGCTTTTATCAATACATTAAAGAAGTGCTCAGCCCACCAAACAGAAGAAAACATGGTTGATGAAACAAATGCCACCATGCATTCTCAGAAACCACATTTTATTAATAGTGAAATAACGCAGAATGTTTTAAATTCCATTGAAAATCCTTTTAAAATAGGAAATGAAGTTTAGCCATGTAATCTTTCAGTGGAATGTATTGTCTATGATTTAAAATGACGTTTTGTCTAAGTGGTTCCGCGAACAACTTATTACTATTTCAACTACCTCCACCCATTTGCCTGTTCAAATTTAACTAGTTTTGACTATGGAGCCAAACTGCAAAATACTGTTAAGGATGGGCTTCAACTTTGCAAAATCCTGATTTAAGAAAAATGGCTTAGAGTAGAGCAATTAGATACACATTTTTGACTTTGCCCCATATTTTTCGAGAGCACCTTGACCAATATTTCCATAATTATAACTCCATATTAGAAAAATTTGGGGATTTTGTAGAAAGGGGATAATGCATTGGAAAATGTATTTTAATTTCTCTGGCACACTTGGAAGAATATAGTTGTGACCCTCAGTTGTTAACTTTATCCCATAATATAATCTACAATGTCAAAATCCCCACTATTCCTTAAACGGGCAACGGTATTTCTTGTAAAATATAAATATAGCTTCACTTTTAGCCACGTATACCACCAGATATGAGTTGATTCCTGCGCAAATGACACAATTGATGATTATGTCATATCTGCACTAACTTTTGTTCGGGATTTATCACCACCATATTTTTTAAACATGACATTTAGAAATGAAAGAAAATTGCGCAGTAATGTTGAAATTGACTTCATACTTAAGGTGTAATTGACAAGGTCTGTGAGACAGCATAGCTTGTGAAAATAATTTTAAGATTTTCCCATGAGAAATATGTATGCCGCTTTGCCTCCGTGGCATTGAGTGTAATTTAAAATGCAAAATTTTCCAACCCAGATTTCGACAGTTTGGGGAAACGTGCAAATCTGCAAAAATATCAAAAAGGAGGAAAATATTTTCTAAGGCACAGGTTTCTGACTTTTGCAACTTTTTTTCTACATATCAAAATACGTTTTTTTAATGCATTCACCCCACTCGAAAAAACTCCAAATCTTTCTTATATAGAACTGAAAATGTTGGAAACTTGTGCCCTCGAAAATATGAGTGTTTACTTCATTCCTTTACATTAAGCCTTTCTCCTTGAATCATGGCTGGAAAACATGTCAACCCCTCCTTAAGTAACCGTAATAACTCGAAAGAAAAACATGTTTGCATTGGTATGTGCAGCAGATGTTGATAAACATTTGAAACGCAAGTCAGATATTTCCTAACTATGTCTCCTCTTCTTTCAATGCATAACATTTCAATTACTTTGTTTAGCATGCACAATATTCAGTCCTCATGGTTGACAGCAACTAATTAGTCATTAACTAGGAATATAGATTAAAGTTATATAGTAAAGTTCAATGACATGAAATGAAATCCTTGCAAATGTCATTGTATTCTAATGCATGCAAACCTATTCTTTATCTACAGTTTTACCAACTTACATTCTTATTGATACATCATATTACTTAACGAATAGGGAAAAGAAAGTTTCGAACATTACTTTAGGTATTGTTATACATTTGCCTCTACAATTTATTATAAAATCTTATACTTGAAATCAATTAAATATCGACACTATAATTTATATTTAAAAGTCTTTAAATGATGTGAAAATTATTATTTTTTAGTTGTACAAACTAAACATGAAGGTGTTTGTCAAACTATGAAGTAGAGATATGTAATGTATGTGAAGGTGCAATTGATTATGTTAAACTTTTTCTGTGTATGTTGTATTGGTATTTTTTAAAGAGCAAAGCATAATGCCTAATTCCTGCTACTTTTTTGACAACCTAGCCATTAATCTAATAATTAATTGGAAGTTCCCTTACTCAATTTAATTTCCTACTAATTCCCAGAATTTATTATACTACGTCGAATTTCGAGTCTCCAACAAATCCCCAACTGTGACGCGACATGACAGTTTATTTCAATATTTTAGACAAGGTCCTCATTATTCATGTCAATTTTGTCTGTCTTTTTGTAGAAATATACTATAAAACATTAAAATTGGCATTTGATTTATTTATGACACTTAAACTTAGTTTAACAACTTTATATTCGATATATTCAGGTAGCGCGGACATTATTGCTATCAAATTGATTACACTCTAGGGACATGCGATATGAGAAACGCAAAGCTACGCATTATTACAGAAAATTTTATAAGATTGATACATGTGTGATTTATAATAATTTACTACGTTCAGTTTTACACTCAATGATGTTAGCGTTGACACTTGACATGATTGAAAGTTAGTATTACTTAACCGGATTAAAATATACCAATCACTAAATGGTATTCTATAGATTGAGGTTTAATCAACTTCCGTCTCTCTTTTTTGGATTTGAAATTGAAGGTTGATCGGGATCTTTTTTCTTGCCGGACGCCACAACTAATAACAAGACTAGAAACAGAAGACCAAGAAACCAAACACCGTTTTCCACGCCTTTCTGATGTTCGAATTGCTTTTCTACATACAGTCTCCGCTCATAACCTTTTTTTGCGTTTTCACGTCGAGTGAAAGTTTCGGCGTAATGTGCTCGCGACCTAAAACAAAATTATTTCAAATATTCAATATATATTGAAATCTTTCAAAAACATTTTTTTGCTTTTATTTTAAACAAATGTTGATGTTTGTATACCATTCATCAAAGTTGTAAACGGTACTACGGCCTGTAGCTGGAACTTTAGATCGCTCTTTTCTCGACTAAAAAATAATAAAAAAACTAATAAATAACATTATATTAATATTGGCCAAAAAATAAACACATACATCATAGAACTTCTGCTGTGGATGTTGTGATGCGGGTTCCTCAGTTTCGGACTGATCGACAGGGGAGTCCTTTGTTAACATGCCTCTATCATACAATCGCCTTAACTTCAAATTTCCAAGAATTTCATACGCCGTGGTTATCTCCCTGAATTTGTCGTCATTGCCCTAAATATTTTTCAAAAGTGTTCAATTATAAATTGCAAGATTTTAATAGGGACTATAAACCTATTAAAAATATTTTGACTAGAGCCTGTTACAGCTCATTTTTTGAAGAATGTACAACTAAGCTTTGGCATAATGGGAAAAAGCTTTCATTTAAAAACAATACACTAAGAAAGAAATAAATTGAAGCCTTTATGATGTAAATAGTGAAATTAAAAAAATGGTCGTTCAGGAATCGAACCTGAGCACTTTCGATCGCACGTCTACTTGTGAACCTAGTCGCAAGTAACCATGTGCACTTGACCATACCCTGAACGACCATTTTTTTAAACTTCACTATTTACATCATAAATAAGGCTTCAATTTATTTCTTTCTTAAAAACTGACGATGTATGAAAAGCAAGTACATTAATTAAAATAATATACTACTTTATTCTGTTCAATAATGTCAAAATACCGGCCAATAATGTTATTGTAACTATGTAAAATAAAACGACTGAGATATTTTGATACTATTGTAGCTAAAACCAAAAAAAGTAAACGTTAGGCCCTTATTTCTATTTAAAATATTAGTTTTGAATTATTGGAGCACTACCACTTATTTGGTCTACAACAAATAAAACTGATAAATTGTAATTGGTTATAGTAACTAGTAAGTAGAAGAAAGGTGAAGTGTACCTGAACTTTATCTGGGTGAAACTGCATTGAAAGCTTGTAATATGCTTGCTTTATATCCCCCTGCGATGCTTTTGGCGTCAACCCTAATGAGTCATAATAGTTACGATGTAATTTCCGCGACAATATTCTCTGTGGGAATATAAAATTGTTAGAATGACATTAGAATCAACAAATATGAAATAAGATCAAGTCTTCAAATTGTTTTGTTTCTCTACTTTTGGTGTTCATGAATAGCAATTTAAAACATAGTTCATACCGATATCCGCAAATCAGCTCCTTTTGTGCCAACATGTTTAAGGCAGTACATTTGAGAATTTGGTTCAATTGCCTACGACCTGTTTATATTTAAAGTCAAAAGTAAAATTAATGGTGCATGTGATTTTCAATGACCATAATAATATTAAATAGTTTACAGTTTAAGCTAAAAGCAAAATCACCCATTCACTTTTGTTATTGTCTGACTTCTTCACATAAATAAGTGAGAAACTATTCAATTATTTTCGTCAGTTGACCAATAATGAATAAAAGGAACATAAACCTTTAAATACCTTAAATGTAGAACATATATTACAGAAGATAATGTGGACATTTGACGTGAATTAGAATTACTAACAACTTAATAAATCACAAAATATAAGAATTGATTTAGCTAAAAATGAACTAGAAGAGAACTCAGAAAACATTTATTTTTAATATTTTCACTTCTAGCTCATCTCACTCAACCCAATAATTTATTTTAGTTCAATTTATTGAGTTGGCGCCCAAATACTTGCAATTCTAAAGGATGCAATGATATTTTCCACGTGCTTTCTACAACTGAGAACTGACTATAAAGGGGACAAGTGTACCTACTGTCGGGTGTGAATTAATACGCAAAACCTGAATAATATCTAACCGAGTGCCGAAGGAAAAAATGCATTCGCGAAATGTGACTTAGAATTCAATTCTTAAAGAAAAGCACAAAAATCCTTACCGAAACCCGATATGGTAAACTACCAAAAGATTAAAACAAGAGCATGAATTGTAACATTGAAAGTACATAATCAAATCCAAACAATAGATTCCGGAACATAAAATGCAAATCCCCGAACATTATTGAGAAAATGATCAAATGGAAAACAATGAAGGGTTGAAGTAAGGCAACAGTTGTATTTTTAAACTTCCCTCCGTGTATACAGGGCCGTACACCATACGAGTTTCATAGATATCGTAACTACGGAGGCGGAGATAGCCACAAACAGGGGTTCCGTCCCCCCAAAAAATTTTGCCACCAAGACATTTTCTAAAATATATTCAGATGATATTCGACCGTTTTAAATAGTTTTGAGGGAAAATTGGGGTATACCTGACTGCATACTGATTAGAGGGACGTAACCTAATCTATTAATAATGAAATGCATTGACAGGTAACAGTGCGACCACTGCCTTACTCCAACCCAATGAAGACTGAGAGGTAAGAAAAATGTCGGAATTCGAAATGTGGATTTCTACTCCTAATTCGGGAAGTACAAGTAACGGTTAACCCAAAAGCATATAATATTATATTCAACGCCTTCACTCCAGAAGAAGTGAATGTGTCTCCCAATTGATGAGCTTCTGCATTACCCCAAATTCAACTAACATCATACAAAGGTATTGTAGACATCCAGAATACTTATCTGTGTTATTCTACATTTTTCCGTACATTCAGAAACAGGCTAATTAGTGCACACACCACCGCCGGCTTTTTCCACAGTCACTATTGATTCATTCTCGATACCCTGATCAATTTTCGTGGTATGCGTGTATTTTACGAGGTTGTCAAAGGCTTGGCAGTTAGCTAAACATTAACCTTGGGCAAAGTCAAACGAAGGAGAACGAAACGTAAGTATTATTAGTAGTTACTTTATTTAAGTTATTAAATTATAAAAGCTACCTCTTTAAGAATAAATCTGTTTATTTTCTGACGTATTCGTTACTTCAGCTTCAACTGTCCGGAGTTACTTATTTTTGAGAATACTAACTAACTTCTTATGCTTCGATATTGATTACTTATAATAGTGGTTTCGGTTTCACTTTCACACATGTGTGTATTACACTGTCTAACCTATCGTTGGTGTGGATTTTCGCGTTTCTATATATTAATTAAAAAGTAAAAACTGTCATCTAATATTTCAGATTGTTTAACACTGGAAGTATCTTTATTCTGAAGAAATCTGTGGACTTAAAAAAAGTACAATGCCACATTTAAGGATTGAAACCAATGTTCCAAAAGACGCTGTTCCAACGGATCTTGCTAAGGAATTGTCTGTTTTGATTGCACAATCATTGGGAAAGCCAGAAGGCGTAAGTTACCTTGTTGTCAATAATAAACGGTTGTAAATAGCTGTAAATATTGAGAAAACACATGACTCAATACTGATAACAGAATTCAAACAAGTTGACTAGAAATATGGAAAAAATGGGCTCAGATACCAAAACTGAAAGTTAATTTGGTTAGAACTGAAGGCTGATGTGGTAAATTTTTCTAAAGGATATGCATGATGGGCCAGAAATTAATCATGGATTTTTATTGTTGAAGAAGGGAATTTAACTTTTTGTAGAAGTCTCTACCCGATTTTCAATTTACTATAGTAGTAACCAACTTTACTTTCCAGTATTGCTGTGTGACTATTGTGCCGGATCAGATCATGGTTTTTGGTGGCACTGACGAACCGTGCGGACAGTGTCTTTTGATGTCGATCGGGCAGCTGGGAGAAAAGGAAAACATCAAGCACTCCAAAGCTATATTTGAGAAGATATCCGCTAGTTTAGGCATACCAGATACTCGTATGTACATAACATTCCACGATGAAAAGGCGATGAATGTCGGTTACAAAGGAACCACTTTCGGTGAAATTTTTGGGCGCTAGATAATGCAGCATAATTATATATAAACAATATTATATATATAATTATATATACACAATATATATAACAATTTACAAAATGTAAATTAGAGTTCCTTTTGCTGATTTTTCACTATTGGCATCTATTATTCCTATTTAGATATACACCACTATGATTATTAACAGTTGTCTTAGACCATATATATATCTGTTTTGAAACCTGTGCTTTTGTTCAATAATTGGCTAATAAAAATGAGTGCTATGTAAGCATACAGAGGAAAAAAGTCTATTTTTGACGTTAAATTATTATTATTATTATTGTTAGTAATAAGTTTTATTATTACCCATTTGGTAAATCGACTTCTGTAGTCAAAATATGAAAAGTAATTTTATTCATACAGAGGAACTTCATATTGGAATTGTGTCTCATCAACATAATAGTACAAAATGTATGCGTTTTTTATTTGTTCAGGACTTTGCATATTCTTTATGAAATAAAAAGGTGAAATGGTTTTTAGGAAAGAGAATTTTTAGCAGGATGTTTAGATTGAAATGTTTTTCATTCGGTATATGGAATCTTCACAACTAAATCTTCACAACCGGGGGTAGTGACGCTTCACAACCAGTTAGTGATACTTCACAACCAGAGAGTGAATCTCCACAACCAGAGAATGAATCCTTAAAACAAGAGAGCGAAGCTTTAAGGCTTAGTTCCACCGAAGACGCCTACCTTTTGTCCGTGGACAACTTGTCCGCGACATTATTGTCGCGGAAACATTGGCTCACGCCAGAAGTTGCTTACCATTTCCATCGAATGCAGTTCTGCGGAGAAATTGGCGTGGACATATTGTCCGTGGCAATTCTTTCCGAACGGGTACTATTTTTGGTGGAAAAGGTTAGAAGCCAGACGCAGACAATCTATTTCATTATCAGCCTAAACTACGCCATTATTAATTTGGCACCAATTTGAATATCATAACAAAAAACATTTATGTTATTTTTATGATATTCCGTATGATTTCCGTTAAATAGAATGCGACATAATAGGATATAAACAAATAACAATAGAGAAGGCTTAAATGGCTTACTAACTAAAACTGGATCTTTGCATTCTACATATTGCAAAAACAAATGCGGGTTTGTTTTATGCAGTCTGGTCAATATTGACTACTTATAAAATTAAACACGATAATCCGTAAATTGCATTGACAGTCACCAACAGTTTAAAAATAGAACACTTGATTGGACAATTGATTGGTTTTGAAAGATTTTGTGTAGAAGATACTGTTATCAAAGTTGATAAAAAGGTTGAGAAAAACTGAAGAGATAAATCAAACATTTATTATTCACAGAAATAAATGTTTGAATATAGCGCGCAGCAAATCGCACTATGCATACAATTTGGTCGGCGACTGCTTAGGAAAAGTTAAGTTAAGTTCAACTTTGTAAAATGCAGTCGGCGCCAGAAAAATCTGTCCACGGAAAGACTTTCCGTCGCTATGCCGAATAGGTGGAAAAGGTATGAATTTTCGGCTCAGCCATTCTTTCCGCGGACACTCTGGCGCCGACTATTTGTCCGAGGAGTAGAATTTGTATGGAAATGATCATCCATGTACAAATGGCGCCGACTAGTAGTCGGCGTCAGTCGCCGACTCCAGTGGAAACGGGCCTTTACTCTTATACGGCTTACAGGTACTGGTGGCCTTAAGGCTTAGTTCCACCGAAGGCACCTACCTTTTGTCCACGGACATTGTTTCCGAGACATTATTGCCTCGGAAACATTGGCTCACGGCAGAAGTTGCTTACCATTTCCATCGAATGCAGTTCTGCGGAGAAATTGGTGTGGA
>JAAAYG020006912.1:0-26541 GCA_009936455.2 Tomocerus minor | reverse complement strand
TAAACTACCTCGCATGCATCAAGAAAGGTGAGCATCCTTTTAATGCAAATATAATCTTATCGAAAGTTCGCTAATGCCAAGTCCTTTCGTGTCTGTCAGATCCTCTTGTTTTAATTTACTCCAAATTGACTGGGGCTTTACTACAAATCTTTGATCACTCCGTTTTTCTGTAGTAGATAAATATTTCGTTTCAAATATTACGATTGCTATATAACTTTACTTCAACGATCAAATTAATGAGTTCAGTTCCATTTTATTGTACAACTTAATAAATGCGTTTCCTATCTTAATTTCAAATGGAACTTGAGTATTAGAGCAAAAACATATATACCTACAAGTAAGGACTCTAAAGAGGATTTGTGTTTTTAATTTCATATTATACGCATGGAGGAATAGTCTCTGCTTTCTTCAACTCCAGATCTTTTGTAAATATTACAGCAGATAAGTTTTCATTCATAAAAACACTATTAAGATGATAAGATTACATAGAACGAGGATTTCTATCTTAACAATGACTTTATGTTGAGATGCTGTCTATTGTCCACCATCTCCGCATGCTTCACAAACAGTTAAGTGTCTTTGAGCCCGCATTCTCAATTCATTCTCGACATGTATGGTAATTCGAGTATGTAACTGTGAAACAATGCTTGCCATACTCCGCTAAGAGTTTATGACACAAAGTAATGTTGCACACGTCTTGTCATGTCAGTGTACACGCACATCACAATAGTTATAGTTCCACTCCCTCCTTTTTGTCATTATATTGGCGAAAGAGTAAAAGTCAAATAAAAGCTATTAACCTAAATAAGGTGAACCTGGAAAAATTATGAGAATCTTCAACTAAAAAGCTAAATAATCAATTAGTGTCTAAAAATCTAAATATTCTATTTAACTATGATAATTTCTCAATAATGATATTCAAATTCCTTGGGGCCTGTTCAGTTCTAATTCATAATTGTATTCATTAGCAATGAAGTTTGAAGGGAAATAATAAAGTTATTAACAAGTTATTATAAGCTTCACTTACGTTGTAAATAATGATCCAAGTTGATTGGTGGTGAAATGGAAAATACGTTGTTGTAGGCGTTTGTGTCGCGAAATTCTCAAAGAAATTTCAAATTCACATCATTAGCAAGTCTGTTTTTCAAATGCCGGCAGAAGACAATAAATAATGTTTACGACGCGAAGGTTGTTAATTGATTTCGTAGAAAGCGGCACGGAACTTCACCGTCAAAGTGTACAATATCCTTGTAATAAATATAATGGTGGGTGAATGTACTGACTATAATTTCTTAGAATTGAATCCGAAGAATCAAAGGGTACATTTTATTTTTGCACATTTATAAAATTGCAATTTTGGTACAAGGGAAAAGAGTGGGAAGACTGGAGAAAATGTTCGTAGTGAATGAAATGCTTTTTTATAGGATTTGGATTGATTGAGAGTGGACTATGAGATGAAAATAACTTCATGGGAGTCTTAATGTCAGAAAGTTACACCCACAAAGTTTTCTTGAATTGACATTCATGGTTTTAATTTGAAACAACAAACACAGAGAGTAACAACAATGAATGCCTTTCACAGGGATAACAGTAATGGCATTATTGCAAAGTTTGGCTCTGTCTTCTTCCCTCCGTCAATTGCAATAATGTGCGAAGCCAACGGTTCGATGTCTGTGTAGAAGCAACCCCGTTGAACACATAGACAGTAGAGACAGAGTTAACAAAGTGTAGAGCATACACCTACACGAGAGGTATTATCTTATTTATGAAAGAACAGGTGTAATAAAAATTGCAATAAGCATGCGAACAATGGGAGAGAGGACCGCGTGGAGGTAGACGAGAAAGAGAGAGAGGTAAAGGCATCGGCAACAATGTTACGTTTTGTTAAACAATATTTGCAAGTGCAAGTTTTTGCATGAGGGAGATACTCTCAAAACAAAGTAATGATTATTGTGAGTCTATTGGTTTGTAAAATGGTTATCCTGTCGTAAGATCACTTTTGTGTGCAAATCCCAGTTAAATAATTCAATCACCTCAATGTATTTTTACGACACGCACAAGGGCCTGTGTCTATGGCGAGTGAACTGATTCGAAGATGTGATGTGTGTGTCTACAGAAGAAACGTGATGGCCATATGCATAATTTATTCCTCCAAAGCTGTAGCTAGAGATTTTTCTTATTGTTTGAGAAGCACTAGATAGATGCACTATCTGTTGTAATCTTCTGCTTAGCAATTAGGTCCTCTTTCTTAGCCAGTAGTAGGCTGAGTTGACTTTAGTGTACAGCATATAAGATAAAGTCTGCACAGAAACGCAAATAAATGCAGGATCCTTCTCCGTGCTCTTCTCTCCGCTCTCAGATGATAATGCAGAGTTCAGCTCCCTCAAAATCTTTGCAAATGCAATGGAGCAAAGAAGAGGAGATGGTTTTCTATGAAGATGAGATGAGTTGAGTGAGCAGACTTGCCTTGCGTTGGATGGAATATCAGACCGACTCACAACTTATTATATGATGATGTAGCTGCAATGCCAACAAGCAATGCACTCACTCTCGCTCTCGAGAGCTACTCGCTGCCTGCCTCCTACTCCGACACACTTGCTCCTATGCTTAGAGAACCCCACTTAGCTGCACTACACTCTCTGACTTCCCCAGAAGTACTGAGAGACGATTTGCTCTCCGACAACTAAAATCATTCCAACTTGCTCAGCGAGAGCGAACTCACCCAAACAACTTACTAGCCATCCCATGCATGCCAGCTACAAATCTATGCACACAGACAGATAGTAAACTAGTAGAAATGGGTACCCGACCATGTTACTCACCAGCAGCACCATCCTCCATCCACCTAGCTCCATGATACATCAAACATATTACACAGTCATCCACTACCAAACTTTTGCTACCTCTCTGTGTATCAAACTCGGGATATCTTTTCTCACTATATCTTTCATTGCACACTTATACATTTTTGCTACTTTTTCAACTTCTAGCTCTAGCTACTATGTATAGAAGCAAAAGTGCGCAAATGTTACATCTTCTATCGTATCTCTATAACGTATTACGTGGAGATGTTATAATATCAGGTACGCAAATCCAGATTCTAATGTGCTGAATGAATTATTGCTACGGCATATCATCTTGCAGTGCACCAGACAGCTAATAAATTCCACTTTGCATTAAAGAAATTGAATTGTTCAAATGTATTTTCGGCAGATATGTAATAGCTGCACATTGATACACATTAAAACTACCTACCTCATAAATTAACAACGAATTAGAGATGTTCTAATGCAGTGGCTGTCGATTCTGCAATTTTTATGTTTTACTAATGTACATATACTAAATATTAGCCGGCAATGTACATCAAAAATCGACCGATGCAATAGCCGATATTCTAATTGCCCTTTCACCGCATAAAGCGCTGGCTAAATGCAAGTTTTTTATGTGCATCTTGACAAAATGAGGCTAATGGGAATGACGTGAATCAGGAATACAGTTATAGTCGTTACAGTGTATCAAAACTAACAATAGGATAGGTTTATGAGGTTTCGGTTTATAAAATTTGGCATGGCTTCTGTCACTCCTCCTCCTCATTTGCAATTTGAGGTCCTTTTAATTTTCGCCATATTTATATAGGTATGCATAATGTAGAGGACGAAGACGTATCCAAAACAGAGAACCTGCCGCGACGGCCTTTGCAAATCCCTGGCCGCAAGGATTTTAGAACTAAGAGCTGGCCGCTAGTATTTTAGGGAAGGAAATAGCCGGTCAGAAAAAAAACCGAATATTAAGATCAAGACTTCTTTTATTACAATACAATTTCCTTCCTATTTGTATGTATGTAAGAGACGGGATGTGCTAGGTAGGATTAGGACTAGGACAGTCAAATATTTGTATGAAAGCAAGATTCACTATACCGTTGCTTGTTTGGTTTAGTAAAGTTTAGCTTTCACGACATCTATTGTGCACCACGCACCCTAATTGCAGCTGGCGGGAATGTAGTATTACATCGTGCTCTTGTATAACACAGTTACAATTTGCGTTTTGAGAAGTTGCTGATCGAGCTGACAGTTCTCAAGTCACTTGCACGAATTAATTACTGATTAAAATTACACAATTAGTAAGTGCTCCAGTGCAGAAGTTAAATTTCCCCGATATCATTATATGTATATCAGGTAACCATCAGTTTTTATGTCATTACTTACTTTTCTCTGCCTTGTTCTTTCACTCTCGATTGTCACTTGTAGGATTGCATTGCAGGAATGTTCAATATTTTGCAAAGCGAAATGGAAAATTTTTGGTTGATCCTCATTACTTGTTCTTACATTCAACTTTAAAAGTTTATAATTTTGATCATGGATGGGATACTGTTGAGAACCTGCACGTCACATGTCATAGGTCACAGCTGAAGCTCAATAGTTTCCAATTGAGTAGTATGATTATTTGTATGAAGTCAGACTATACATCAATATCAAATGTTGATTTAGTGTACTACTGTTACTGTAACTTTTCCCAAACAATATATTACTTTAGCATGTATGACATTATCGACAGTCATGCATGGGGATAAAGTCAAAAAATCTTCAATTCTTGTCATCGCTCATTCCTTTTTCCAATAATACAATTCTTAACCAGAGTTTTTATATTTCTCTGGGCACTAGATAACCACTGACGGAGGGATACAGCTGCAACCACTGCCACTCACGAAAATCAAATTGTAAAACAAATAACAGGTATTTTTTTAATTTTATTGTTTATTGTGAAGATATTTAACGTACTTTCAGACTTTTGCAATGTAGTTATTTATATGCATAAGATGCGCATGTTTATCAATTCGAAGCTGGTACCGTAAAATTATGTATTCAAAAGCTCACAAGTAATTGAAATTCAACATGGGATAACATTATTTTGTGTACCTTATGATAATACAATAACCAATGCAAGTAAACGGTAGTGCACTTTATGATTTATATGAATATTAATGCTATCTCGAACACTGGCTCCGGGTAGGAGGTGGACCTCCCACCCGAAGCCCATGTCTGCTCTGGACAGCCTCATTCCATCAAATTAATATTTCTCCCTGTATTTAAAATAAACAGAATCAATGATAATGAAATTTCGGAGGATCAGTTTAACATTAGTTAGACACCTTCTAAAACTCTAAAATTGAATTTGTATATTATGCTTTGTTTATGTAGATATCTGGGATGGATCCGAAATCCGAAATGAGCAGTTCGAAAACAGGCCAAAGCCTTAATCAAAAACTACCACTAGATTTCAACGAAGTCTTAGACCCAGAGAAAACATCAGTACAAGAATTAGAAGAATATTTCGGGCAATTAGAAGAAGATTTGCAATATGAGGAAGTTTCTAGTATAATAGATGGATTTGAATGCAACGAAGAGTACAAAACTAAATATCCCGATCATCACGAAGTCCTGATATATCACAACGCGGTGGCTAATATGGAAATTAAAGTATGCCACACAATTACTTTACATTATTATTAAAAACTATTTTTAAGAATAGCTAAATTTCAAAAAAATTAATTTACTGATTAATAGACTTCTCAAAGTGTGGATCGAGCCAAATTGCTGTTCAAACAAGCAATTGAACTTTACCCGGAGTCAAAACTCACAAAGAAATATTTCAGTTTAGCTGAATTATCCAGTGGACAGGAAGCAATCGATATTTATAAAAGAGGACTAGATATTTGCCAAATAAAATTGGGAGAGCTCCAAAAATTACAAAACGAGTATGAAATGACCATGCAAACCACCGACATCGACATAAGCTGCGAAATGAAGCCAGTGGTAAGAAATGTTTATGTTAAAGTTGGGAAAGTATTGAATGGAAAGCAATTTTTAATTCTTAATTATTGTAAATAATTAGATCACGAAGGAGGACTATGAAACTACGAAAGTAGGAATAGTAGATTTACAAGAGCAGATTCAAGGTGTGTATACCGCAATGGGTGAAATATATTTGGCCGACTTGACTGACAACCCAAATTATTTGCAAATCGCGTTAACGTACGCCGAAGAGGCTTGTAAGCTAGGAAATGATTTAGAGGCGCTTCTTCTCAAGTTCAACACTTATTTCGTTCAGTATCAAAAGAAAGATGCCGATGAATTTCCTAATGCTCTCCAGGTGCAAATTTTTTAAATGTTCATACTAATAATTACTTCAAATTGATTGATATCTCATTTGATGATAAACCCTCTTCAGTAACAATTTACTCTTAGTTTTTGAAATACTAGACTTTGTTGCATTGTATAATCTGGATGTGATTTTCTAGCTTAATATTGATATTTCTTTTTGTGGCTTATAGAATGCCAGAGATACTGTCAAGGAAGTCACTCTACTAATATTATCTAAGCAAGTCAGCGATTTAGAAATAAATGTCATCCGGAAGTGTGTAGAGTCGGCAATCTTTGTCGACTGCTTCGTCGAAAGCTTTTCTATTCTGATGGAAGTAGAAAAAACTGTTGGAGGAAATAACGAAATCTTACTATCGATGTGGGCGACTCACCATCATTCGAGTGCCGTCTATCATCTGAAAGGTTTTCATCATTACTCTACTCGCCTTATTGAGGTTTGTATTCAGCTTGAAATTTTTACATATTTAATGGCATGGTCATAATTTACGTGGCATCGTCATTATCACTATTTATAACTTATTGTTAGCTACGAGTACTTTGATACGAAAACGTATATGATTGGCAATCATTGATTGCTGATTATGTCAGAGTTATTATTTAAACGCAATATAATCTGAAGAAATTAATAAATCAGTGTGTGAAATTTCGTCATTCGTCAGAAATCCCAATAATAATTTTTAGTTTGAAGGAATTAGTTAATATGTTTTAATTTGATCCAAAATGACTAGGTAATCAATGGTTTGGAAGTTTCACATGAAGTTTCCGATGAAACAGAAGAATTAAAGGCATGGATTAAGGATCTAAATGAACAAACACTCCCTTCAGTAACAACAGGGGAAAATGTCGACAATGAGGACTTTGTTGAAATGACATATCCTTCCTCGCTAGTGGGATCGGGTTCTGGCAGTACAATGCCAGAAGTGCTGAATAGCGATGAAGAGGAGTCAGAGGATGGGGAAGATCAATTATCCGAAGTGAGCAAATGTTTCTTCAAATTCATTTCCACTACTAAAACTCTGTATTCTATGAAGGAAAGGGTAACTAGCTAGATATGGGGTCAGTCAGTGCTAGGAAGGTGCCTAGCAAAAGTTGCTGGAAGGTCTCCTAACAGCATTTACCTTCCAATAATTCTGACATTATATTAGAAAAAATACGCTTGGGGTTATATCATGAATTTCTGCATTGTTTTACTTATATTTCCTGATCTAAGGAGAATAAATATGGCTTCGTAGAAAAATTCTAAACGTTAATAGTAGTTAATACAAACTATAGAATTTATTCGTTACCCTCTTCCTGAAAGGCAAACCTAAAGCGGAGATTTGCAAAAGTATTTATTAATTTTTCAAAATGGGAAATATGCGGTGGTAAATTGGGAGGCTATGGAAGAAAATGTTGATGGTAAACCGTTGTATTTGTGTTCCTCCCTCTGGGACATATTCTATCTTGAATGTTTTCATCTCATCTCGTCTTTAGCATTAAGCACAACTGACAGTATACACAAGTAATTAAGTGTGTTACAATGATACTGTATAGTTGATTCAACAGGTGCATGTCTAGCTGGTTTGTGGGTGGTTGATAAATGAGTATTAGTTCTGACGACTAGTTACCAATGTATTTATAAAAAACATGTAATTAATATAATTTTGTTTGGAATAAGGACGATGATGACAGCTGCGTCATAATTGATGAAGTTCAATACGAGCCGGAGCACGATGATGTATTGTACAGTGGCACCGTCAATCTCGAAGAACCGTGTCCAGAATTCGTAACTGCCGTTGATAGCAATGTAGTAGAGGACCCCCTGGGACCGAAGTTGGAGACTATCGAGACGGAGAATAACGACGTCACTAACGGTCAACTCAACGGTCAACAATAACAAACCTGGAACACGTATTTGTATTTCCCCTTTAAGAGTGTTAAATTGGATTTATGGGTTTGTGTGAATTACTTATTTATATAAAATGGTACTTTTGTAACAATCAAAGTTATAAATGTTAGGATAGGATTAACAAATCGACTTCTGATTTACCAAAGTGGATAAAGCGTGTTTTCCTTACCCTACAATTATTAATTATTTTAAGATTGCAGTGTAAGGACAAAGAATGTATGTGTTTGATTTTTGCATAAGATATAAGTACAGATTTATTTTTAAATAAGAGTCAAAGCAGATACAGATCTACTAAATACAAACTAGAAATATACTGATTAGCGATATTTGTGATTTTTTGGTTGAATTGACTTACTATTATAATTTTTGTACTAGTGACTTCTATCCTCATAAACACCTGCTCAAAAAAATACCTGGGTTATTACTAACATTGAGAACGTTGTTGATTGTACCTTGTAATTATGGCTAGAATATTGTTTCCATTAACGTAATGTTGTCAATTATTGTATCCATTTAAAAAAAATAATTCTTTAGCTACGAGGAGTTTGGTTCTGTTACTATTACCAGAATTAGAATTTAGGATCTAGCCCTTTCGTTATACATTTGTAGTTATGGCATTTATAGTGTCTGTAAAATTAAGCATTACTTCGAAAATAATGATTTATTTTTGTTAGAAAAACTTGTAAAAATTCTTGTAGCCCAAGAATTAATTATTCACGTTGTTTATAGTTTTACGTCACACAAAATGTAATCACTTGTTTGACTATTGATGTTTAAGGTGTACAATAATGCATTTTTGATTGAATTTTTTAGATCTATCTAGTTACTTATATAGCTGCCAATTGTAGCCACTTGTAGCTATTTAATGGAATTAGATAGTTTGCAAGTCATTTGTCTGTTGAAAGCACTTTAGATCTAAATGAACATAGATAGTAATAACTGAGTGATGTTAGTTCAACTAGTAATTTAATTACGGCATAATATTAAATCTAAGAACTTGTTGTACCTTTGTAGTTTTTAGTATGCAGAATTTTTACCTCATTGTTAGATTTCAATTGTAGCATGTCCCTGAATCTAGACATATTATATGAAATGTAAGTTTTAAATGTAATCTGTTTAAACCATAGCGACAGCTAAGCTTATATTATGTTATATGTTTCTCTTATTGAATAAAGTGAAAGCGATTGGTAACGAAACATGCCAGATTTGTGCCTTAGGTCCTGTTTATATAATTCTATTATATAATTTATGTATTATATAATGTTTTACGATTATTTACGTGACAAAATTGGAGCTTTAATGGAACTTTAATGAATTTAATAATAATGTACTTAATGTACAAATAATAATCAACGTGCACAAATTGCATTTAATGGGAACCCCAATAATATTAAATGTATAGTGTACATGTGTCGTTTGATACTCTTGCCCACTACCGATCTCTCTCTCATCTCAACTGTACAATTTCCCTAGACTAAATGTACAATTCCTTATCAAAGCAAAATTGCTTGGGAATATTAAAAGGGACAATTTTTATTCGCTCCCTCCTCCAGGAAGAATAACTTGTAATGTAAAATAATTCCGCCCATAAAATCCTTCATAAAAGAATTAAAAATACTTCAGGGGAAAATGCCAAGGAAGAGGTACACCAACACAGGTGTCCGTGTTGGTCTCGTCTATTTATTGAAGGTTAATTTACTTTTAATAAATAGACTAGAATTGAGATTTTATACTAATGAAAACTGTATGTGGCATTAGCTTAACGAAGATGTCATCATGGCTTTATTGTCAGGGAACATAAACACACGCTTTTCTCCAGTATCAACACAGATCATAAACAATCGAATCAAAATAGACTTAGATTTTGGGTTGTTGCATTTTAACTAATACAAAATTCCTGAAAATACAGCCCATCGGCATCACAAATTAATCACTTTGGCAAGTAGCCATTGTAAAATAGGATTACTTCTATACGTTTATGTTTTCAAATGTCTTGCGATATAGTTAAATCACTTTTGGTGTTATTACTTGTTAAAAGTGTTGGCAGGGCCTCTAAAAAGGGAATATCCATAAAAATATCAAAACGCTTTGAAATAAACGAAACATAGAACACTACATCATGCATATAATTTATAAATAAAGTCTTTCTAAAGGTTCTGATGGAAGAAGATACCAAAATGTGAGCGCTATAAAACTGCGAAGAATTCTAGAAATAAAAAAGGTGTATTTTATATTTCCTTGGTATAATTGTGTGGCTTTAAAAAAACTATTATGCAGCGCATATGCTCCTTTTTTAGTATCCAAACAAAGTAATACTTGTGATTGTTTTTCCAACTGCTGTTTGCTTGAACTGTAACTTTTGTAATGGCCATTGTTGGACGTCAACTTTCAATGGGCACTGCGTGACTTCCGATGTTTGTATATAGATGGGACCCATTTGAGAGCGATGTCCACATATAGTAGCATACATTTTAAAATGTCACTTGACCCCTAACAAATCCAGAACATGTCAAAGACTGCATTTGAAATATCATTTTATTGTCCGATGTTTATAATGTCCATTCCAAGTTGTCAACTTTGAATGGTCACTCTGTTACTTCCGGTATTTGTGTACACATGGGAGGCGTTTTGAAACATTGTCCGCATATGCTATCATTATTTTAAAATGGTACATGACCCATAAGAAGTTCGGAAAATGACAAAAATGAATTAGAAATATTATATTTAAAACAACTTTGGTATAGCCTTTTGTGTGCGGGTTGGTTTAGCATCATATTTTTAAAAAAATTCAGTAGATGGTAGCACGTTTGGGCATGTGGTTTCACTTTGTTATGCAAAATCCCTGTCTGTAGTGCAATGCTTAATGGGGTCTTGTTAAGGTCCTTTACCGATCCCAACTCTCAGCTAACAGCAATATACATCGTCGGTCTCACATTGTCGGTCGTCGGTAGTGCACATGCCTCTTCTGCCAGTTCGGAATTTGCGTGAGTCCGGTTTGCCATTCATTCACTTCGTAAGATTTGTGTTACGTGATATTCAAAATATTTTAGCGAGCACATGGTAATATTTTTTAGTGATTTTATTCTCTACAATCAAGAAGCAGAAGATTTTGGTCTTCACGGTAAAGAAACACAACATTTTTTTCTTAACAGTCGACACACAAGATTTGGTGAGTTCCACATATCAGTGGACAAATTTTAACCCATTTGTGCTTCTTCAGTTCGTCATATTGCAGGTATTTGTTTTTTGCGGTATTCAAAACATTTTAGTTGTTTTGCATGGCTTAGTATTTTCTTTTGTTAGCATTAAATTAATATTTGACGCAACAGTTTTAGTTTTGTCGTCTATGTAATCTTCAAAGTTCTTTTATTAAATTTTGATACATTTTAATTTTAGTGACCGTCAATCGTATGGTTCTACCCCACCTCGCTGATACTAGTTGGTGTGCTTTTAAATTTTAAAGCTCTATTGGAAAAATTTATGAAAATCATGGATGCTATCAGAAAGCATTATTTTCATGTCGAAAGTGACGACTCCGAATCGGAAGAACCCCTTGAGACACCCTCAAAAAAGAAGAAAGATGATTCGGCATGGCATGAAGAAGATGACACTATGATCGTGTGAGGGTTTAAATTCTATAAAGATATAAAATAGTAGATTTTAAAGCAATTTCAAAAATATTGTCGTGTGGTTTAACCACTTTTTTATTTTATTAATATTTTACAGAGAGAATTCTGCAGGAATTCACATAGCTGGTACAAGAGATCAAGCACCGAAGACCACCAGACGATACCAGAACCGTTTGGAAGAACCGTTGGATTTGGTTAATAGCCCCATACCAAATTGGGCCCCAACCTTCTGTGATAGCGATGCTGTGAGTACAATTTATTAATTGCCTAACTACATTTTACTGGAGCATTATGCAAAGGGAATCCAGAATAAATGAAAAAGTCATTAAATGCATTATTTGGGTTCAAAAGAAGTGCATGGAGCCTAATTTAAATACTGCATTGCCTAAAAATAAGCTTTTCGGTACACAAGAAAAGGGATTAGAGTTATAGACGAAACGAAACTAACATGATTTGTCGGAAAAACCGAATATTAAGTTTGCTTGTACGCTTTCGTTGTTGTTGTACTGTGGGTGTGGACACTAACGGAAGTAACTAATAATATTTTCTCTTCTAGGATTATACAAAATATTATACTATTGAGTTGCTTGTAGTCATTATTTCTGTGTTAACATCGTTCGATTGATTATTGTTTTTTAAATTTTATGATACTCTAAGGCTTTTCCATTGTAGTACACAGTCAAACAAGTGACATTTTAAAATAGTGTGTTCTTTTTTTCAAATCAAAGGTCATTTTATTCAACTGCATAAGCAAAATCTACTTTTAATTCCAATAGACAATGTTATAATTTTAATTCCATAAGTGTGTTTTTGATAATCCTAATGATTGAATAATAATGGTATGCAATAATATTTATAGGGCAAAGACAATGATCTAGATGAAGCTGTAAAAAGAAACTTGCCTCCAAACAAACTACAGTTTCAATACTGTGTTCCATTAAACATTGACACAAAAGATGAAGGAAAAATCATCCGTTCTATAAAATTCAATCCAGTTAACGACGTTGCACTAGTTGCCGGAGACAGTGTGGTCAACATGATAAGAGTGGGTGACTTTGAAATATATACGTATAATTTATAATTGTTACTATATTGTTATTCATAGAAGCGCAAACTGAATTGGAGATAAAAATTGTTTTTAGGTTTCAAGTGGGCTAAGTCACCCTCTGCTGCAAAAAATTGCCTTTCGTGACTTTCAATTAAAAGATGTTGTGTGGTCCAATTCATCAACTGATTTTTACGTCACGAGCCGTAATGGGAGTAATTGGTTTTTTCACTTTAACATCGCAGCTATGAAATCTGCGATTGTCAAACCTAATGCTTTAACAAGCGATGATGAAGTTTGGGTAAAATATTTTTCTACTTAATTTTCGGTTGCTTTTGAAATAATGTAGATATTTAACATAAACTAAATGGGTATGAATTTCAATTTTTCAGAAATTGATTCCGGATCCATTGAGACGGTATTTAATAGCGCTAGGAAATGGGGGTAGAATACATGTGCTTTCTGAAACCACAAAAGAAGTCGTGGATACATTCCGTATGAATAGCACTGTCAGTGATGCTACGTTTAGTTCCGATGGAAGAATGCTATATACTTTTGGAGGTAAGTATTTCTATGGCACGCACTTTCAAAACGAAAACTTAATACTCATCTACCAGTGCCAATTATTCAGTTACTACATTCAAAAAACTACTTTCTGACTGATTGTATATTACAAAGTGGATGAAATTGAGCTTTTATATATTTTATTCAAAAATAGTCCTAAAATAGCATCACAAAAACAGTCACTCATAAGCACAATCCCAAACAGACTCAGTAATGCTATATAATCATGATACTAAAATCATTACAAACTGAATATTCTGTAATAATATATTTCAACTGGCTGCATCCTGTCAGATCATAATTTTATATTGTAGATGTAGATATTTAAATATATTGTAAATATATTTGCAATCACTATAATTAATTACCAATTAATTGTGTTTTTTTTGTAAATAGAGGATGGAGAATTAAATGTTTGGGATATGAATACTCGTGAACGCATGACAGCGTGGTATGATGACTCAACAGGGCCTCGTTTACCTTCAGGACATCAAATTTTGACACGCTGTTCTGAGTATACGGCATTTGCATCCGAAACGGGAATAGTAAATGTATACAGTAATTCGGACCTGCAAGATGCTAGCGAGCATAAGAAAAGGAACACAAAACAGAAATTGCCTCAACCCAGAAAAGAGTACAAGAAAATTAAAACTGGTGTAACTTCATTGACAATGAATAGCCATTCCGAAATTTTGGCTATTGCATCCCATTACGAAGACGGGGCTCTAAGACTTGTAAGTCCCTCTTTTTATTGTTAATAAGAATTTTTTGTAAGTGGATGTTTAATTCTTAATCCAGTAATACTACAGTTAGTGCCTTTTTTAAATTTCAGCTGCATCTACCATCCATGACGACATTTAATAATTTTGAGCCTGGTGGGCAGATAGTGGGCAGTGTTCACTGCGTTGATTTCTCCCCTGGAAGTGGCTATTTATCCTTTGGAAATAACAGAGGAAAAGCCTTCCTTTTCCGCCTGAAACACTATTCATCCTACTAATTTGTTGGATTCTACCTTTTAATTTTGCTGTATACAAATTATCAATATAGTAATATTAATAGACTGTGATTTGTATTGAATGGTACACTGAGAATAAAAACTAGTCAAACCATGAATGTAGTTCCTTATTTCTGTTACTTTTGCATATGCGATTTTGGCGAAAATGAGGTTCGAAAACTAGTATTATACATTTAATAGTAATTTATTATTTTCGCAGTCTAGCTGTTGGGTCCCTTGGTAAGCAAAGAGAAACTCAAGGTAAAAAAATCTCCACCAAAGGACATACGGCCTCTCAGTATCGGCTTTTCCAAAACCCTTAAATATGCACATTTGGCTTGCAATTTTATTTTTTACTATGCAATACATCTACGCTCATCTATTAATATTATATTAATATTAAGTAATACAACCACATACAACTATTTTAATACGCCCACAAAATAAATTACAAATCAACAGAATTTCCATTTGAAACATAGTATACTACCATTACGGAAACATTGTTCTATTCTTATTATCTGTACCACACCACACATAGAAATGGAATTTACCTCTTTATATAATCATGGACAAAAACTTAATATTAGATAACTAAACGTAACCCAGGCTGAGTTTTTAGCCTCTTTGTTCAAAATTTCCATAGTATTCTAAGGACAGAGATGGTTGATACCCATGGCTTTGCTTGGGATGCCCATTTTCGCTAATATTACCCACAGTCACTTTTTGTTCTTTGTTCACTTATAAGTGAACAAAGCAGCAAAAGCAAAGGTATCAAATAAGCTTTTAAGATTAAACGGGGGCCGTTAAACACATGAACTGGTATAGAACCTACGTACAGATATCCTTAAAAAGTCTATCAATTATCAGTTGAATAGCATCACAATTTGTCATGTACATTAATTGTGGTTATTTTATGCATATAGCTATTCAATATTTTTTATATCCAGCACACACTACTGCACCGTGATATTTGAGACGGACGATGTATATTTATGTTAGCTTAGAGTTGGGATCAGGAAAGGACCTTAACAAGACCACATTACGCTTTGCACTACAGATAGATTTTGCATAACAAAATGGAAGCACATGTCCAAACGTGCTACCATGTACTTTTGAATTTTTTTAATATGGTCCTAAACCAACCGCAACCCGTACACAAAATGCTACCATAGTTGTTTTAAATATAACATTTCTAATTCATTTTTTGTCATTTTCCGAACTTATTAGTCCTCATATAGTATCATTTTAAAATAATGGTACTATATGCGGACAATGTTTCAAAACATACTAATAAAATACTCCTTATGGATTTCTTTTTATTTCAAGAACTCTTCGGAGTTGTGTATCGCCAAGTCAACATTAAATTGCTTACAAATGCAATGATACAATTGTAGAACGAGAAAGGTCATTTGCTGCCTTCAGTATTCAATTATATAGGTATGTATAGATTTAAATTCAGAGAAACCAAAAAAATACCGTTTACATTTACATACATAATGCGAATCTATAGATAATGAGACATGTGTAGATGTGCAGCTGCAAGACTATCATGCGCTTATTTCATGTACGGCCTTTGAGAGAAGAGTCGGAGAGATTCATCCCTTTTAACTCTAATTGACGTTAATTTTAGTTTAGTTTGACCCAGAAATTACACAAATATCTGCTAAGATCAATAAATAAATTAGGTGCCTACTGGCAGACTATGGAGTACAAAGGAAATCTGTAAGAGTGGTAGATCGTGTGAAGATTTGTTGAATGGTCTCTTTATATTTAAAATACCTTTTGACTTCGTTCAAGATCGCAATATCCATCGTCACTAACAAGTAAATTTTTACGACTGACATGACGGTCGATCTAAAAATAGAATTATTCCACCGAATTTTGAGTCTAGTCGAATCAAGAGAAATCTGTTATCGTAAAATCTTTTACTATCGCACGTCCGTCTTTCCACAGTAATAATGTAAACGATGGCTAAAATAAAAGATTATGTAAACAATTAGAGCTAGAATTGCAGATAGGTTTTCGTGTAAGATCTTTCATCCTTTCTTCTCATGATTCTGGCTTTGACGTATTGCCTATTCCCTCAATGCCAAATAGCTTTACCACACCACTTCCTGCTGACAAATGTCCATGGAATATTACTATAAATGCACACAGCTACTAATATGCATATTATAAAGCATGCATGCATCCAACAGGAGTTTCAAAATATAGCATCAACAATTCTTACATACGTTGCAATTGTGTTGCCACAAGCTAAATGATTTATTCTTCAGCTTTCAAATAAAATCCTAAGTTTTAGTGATACATAAATTATCTGGTGGATTTGCAACATTTTACTTGCCAACCGCAATATCTTTCGTATGAATAGCAAAAATTGGTGCTATTTCTATCGAATCATGGTTCTTTATTAATATTCTTATTTATTTTTATATCATAAGCTATTCTTGACCCTTTCCTGTATGCAAGTAATATTCGGATGTTGCAAACCAATTTTTATCTGGGATTTGTATGAACGAGCAGTTATTCTTGAGACAATGCATGCAATCACGTTTTGGATGAATTTTTTTCATATGTATAAATTCTATTGTAAATTGAACGTTCCAATGGTTTTAAAGGTTTACTGATGTTGGCCACAAGTGATGTATTTATTAATTTTAGTTTATCATCAAATTATTTCTGTATTAAGTGCATGTAGTTATCAAATATCATGTCCTATTACGTTACATCTTTTTTGGATATTGTTTGATGCTCTGCAGAGTCTAAATAGGTGAGGAAGGACGGCTAAATGAAAACCGCTTTGTTTACATTCAATTCAATGAAAGAGTGAATCTCAGATTCCTGTGCCATTTATCAGAGAGCCGACACAAACGTTCCTTTGGCTTTCACCTACAGCAAATAACCTTGTAAGTTGAAAATTAGTAAATGCTCCACTCAATCAACTACATACAAACTCCGTTTAAAATCTTCACTTATTTTTTGAAAATGTAAGCAGTGCAACAAATGCAGCCAGTTTAAGCTCTTTCCAAATACGTTTATTTATAATTTTATTAAAATATGCTACAAAACTGTTGAGATTTTTAAAAATCCCGAATTAGCGTATTCCGGAAGAAATTTTTATATAATATTATATGTTTCATGTAACTACAAATTCCACTGTGGTTTTCATGACTTTAAGGGATACCTAGCATTTTGAAAACTCCTGATTCTAGCCGAATGGAGTAACTTAGAGTAATGAGGTTGACATAATCGAAATCTATTTATAGATGTATATATATTTATGCATAATGAGCGGCTGATTTTCAAAATTTCAATGTGGGAGCTAAAATTTAGGGTTATATGGAATGGGAATAATGCATTGCAAAAATGTATTTTCTGTTTTTTTCATATTTAAACCACAGAAAATCAAAATTCCAATTCATGATCCCTAGATATTTTCCCCAGCTTTTTTGTATTTTATCAACTCGGTTCCTTTTTTGAAAGTCTCGAAATCAGGATTTTGCTTTTGAATTATCACACCACTCCATGGCGCCGACTAAACTGCGTATAATTTCCTTATGAGAAAATTTTTTAATTTCTCGGCCCAAGGTATGTTTTCTCAAATAACTCAGTAACCAAAGTGACAGGTGCCCTTTAAAATAATTAAGGCTGGACTGGCAGGTTTACATGTTTTTCAGGAAACTACTTATTTACTTTCGCAGCTCTCACAGTGCACATTGGTCCCAGTTGAGATATAAAGCGTTTGTCACCATTCTGCTTGCTGAAATAACTTTCTGTAACATGAAACATTTCTGTACTGTAATTTTACACCTTTTTGCGCTGAAGAATGAGAGCAGACTTCAAGTATCGTTCGAACATTTCCTTATATTTATTCACAAATACTGAGAACATGTTCGCATTGCTTTTGTTCATTGTGCATTTAGTAAACGCAATGATTTCCGCCTACTGAACTCCAATTCCATTTTTCAAAGATTTTTGTGTTATCATCGGAATTTCACTCTCGAACACTTTGTTGCGAATCTGAGAGCGACTCACGCATAATATACGAAGTCACTTATCGAGCATCTTCTTTCCTTGTCGGAGATGGGAAAAGATTTAGGTGACTTTTTGTATTTCTCTTGATAAATCTTTCTCAGAGGCGTCGATCCATGTGCAGTAATGCTATTTTTATAAAGCGGAACTGGTGAATAGAAAATTGTGCTTTGCAACATTCACACTCAGCTCTATTTTTTACTACAACAAAGATACATTATTTGATATAGTTTTCATAGAAAAACGCGATTTCTGTTCAAGATTTGTTTGTTTGAGCGGTTTGTCTCAGGAGAAAAACAATTAGCTTCTTACTGAAATAGATAGACAACTCTATTCATTGCTTTTTATAAGTAGCCCGATTTAAACGGACTTGAATGTTATTTTAAACGTAGGTACCTATTATCTACCTTAAAATCTTCCATAAAAACGGGATCTTTTATTTTTATTTACATAATAAACTTTTTGGCTTTTCAAACCCATACAATTAATAAAAATAGTAGTAATACCCAGAATGCCGGATCGAACTCTAAGTTCCCTTCAATTTTTCAAAAATCCTTTTTTGGCCTAGGCCGAAGTAACCTTTAGTACCCTTTGTCTTTGAATAATAAAAATTTTCAATGGGTTAAATTACATGCATTGATAGATAGCTCCACATTAAAAAAAGCTTTTCTGTTGCTGGATTGAAATAGTGGAAACTATCTGTCAAATCTATCATTTTTTGAAAGAAGAATCACTGAAAGAAGTTCTAAACTGAGCTGTGTTTTTACACTAGATTTGTTAAATTAGCTTTACAGTTTAAAATTTTCAAAATTCTCCGTTGAATTTATTTGAATTTTGACTGAAACCAAATTTACATTTTTGCTGCAAATATTGAGGGAAAATTCATAACTTTTTGCGCTTGGTGCAATCATAGTGAGCTTATATTTCAAAATTTCGAATTATTTATACAATTCGAAATTCGGTCTTGCATTTCTAGACGCCACATATAAATAAATGCTACCAGAATTTTATACAGCATGTATTTTTTCAGGGCTTCGCTATTCTAAGGGAAGCCCTCTAGAAATTACAGCCATTAATTCTTGCTTATTTGGATGAGGATGACGAAATTGTCACATATACTTATCGAAGCCATCAAAATACATCACCACTAGGTCACGAGTACATGACACACAATTGAGATCTATATGTTCTACGTTAGTTGCAGATATTCTCATAAAATGTATAGTGGTAATCAAAGCCCAGTATCATCTTGCATATACGTTAGACGAGGATTACCTCGAGTAATAAGACAATAGTTTAACCCTGCTCAGACCATGATCTCCATTGTTATGTTTATCTTTTATGTAGGTATCTGCACCGTGTCCCACGTTGAATTTCCCCATCTCAAAAATGTAGCATTAGTTTAGTTAAGAAGAAACGACTATTTCTTCAAAATTTTCACACTGGTATTACAATTTCCCATTCCCCCTTCTGGTAGCAACAAATTTTGCTTTAAAAAATATTATCTAAACTATGTTTGAATTTTTGTCCATTGTGACTGGTGTTTTTTAAATGGCCAAAATAAGAAAATGTTAAAAGCTATAGCTCGGAAAGGTATTGGTAAATTTCCAAGCATTTTTAATCTTGCCCTACTTATTATTCGCTTGATTTCAAACAAATTTCAATCATTAGTGCCTTGACTGAAGGATGCAGGAGATAGAGGACATTACATATTGGACACTGTGTACCGAAAACCGTGCTTAAGTGAAAGTACAATATAGAATATAATTGTTTTTCTGTCTTAACTGTTATTACGCTTATAATATTAGAATACTAAGCTGTATATGAAAGTGAGTAAGAGACATTCACTACTGGGATGAGATTACTGCTAGATCCTAGTCGGAATGCCTGAATGGCCTTGCTGTGCCAAATTCTTCTGTCAAAGCTCTCTTATTCAAAAGCTTTTACAGATATACGATATACTATGAAGAGTTAGCACTTTATTTCTCTGTCGGTTCTGCAATCAGCCAACTGACAACTGACTTTCCTGCACTCTCATAATCAGCTAACAATTGTACTGCTCCTGCACTCCCAGCCACCCATGCCAATGCATTTCTCTCTACGACGAAAAATCAAAGCAATCCCATATCAAATCATAGGCTTCACTAATTTATTATATGGAAGACCTTTGGGAAACCGTAGGAAGGAAGATTTAAATACTAGAAATAAATGGAATACTACGCCTGCCTACACGATTTCACGTAGAAATGCGTTTGTTATACTACCTATTTCTAAATTATTATATGGCCACAACCTGATCACTCGTGCAGTTTTTAATCGTTTGCTATTTGCTAATATATACATCTGGATACGTTGATACTAGGTAATGAAAATGTTCATTTTAAAGAACCTACCTTATCTTACAAAAAATATTCTAATAATAGATTATTTAAGTTTCGACAAAGAAAATTAATTTACATCGATGTCTAGTAAAGACTTTTTCAAACCTACAGCTATTCGAACAAAGTAAAGTCGACTATTATCCATAGACAATTTGCACCTAAACTATCTGCAGTTACTTTGGCATTTCCGTGCCGTACCGATAGATACCTACATTTAATTTAACATTTAAATTAGCATTAGAAGGGTCTCCCCCAGAGTTGCCAAGAGAACAAAATAAGTAGACAAAATTACTGAAATATTTAAATAAGATGTATACTTTTGAACAACTATTTTTCTTGAAAAGTGGAGATTTTTGAAATATTTACGATTCATGCTATTTTTTCAATTATTGCAATTAGTTACGTATGGATACACACATGTACAGTTAATTTATTTCAGTTAGGTACTTTAAATATTTCTTTCCAGCAAATCTCGTTCTAAAATGAAATTTATTCTTTGTGTTGCCATTCCATGCCAAGTCTCCTTTACTTGGTACATGTAACCGTATAGTTATACTAAAAGAGGACAAAAAAGCAATTTATGTGCAATTTCCTAATTTGCTTTTTTTAATGTAGGCTAGGTACGGATCTTTTTTTAAATGTTTGGGTTTTTTTGTCCAATCCAATAAATTATGTCCAATTTTTTGGAAATCCAAAACAAGCATTTAAAAATCACTGTAATCATAATATAAGTAGTTAAACTTTGTAATTCAATGTTTAATTATCTAGCCGTAAAAGTCTTTTCTATTTAAAATATTATCACTTTCAATTTACCTCAGTAATAAATAAAAAAGTTATAAAAAAAAGCTAAATGCATTACCATCAAAAAAATTCGACTTTTGGATTTGATGTCTTAGCACTTGCAGAAGTTTGATTCCCAAATAAATTTATCTCGATGAATATGTTTATATTTTTAAAATTATCTTTTAATGCTTATTATTTAATGAAAATTCTAGCTATCCAAATGTGTATAGTGTTTGTAGTCTGTACAGTGTACTATTTTATAATTTGCAATTTTAAGATTTTTGTTTATTTCATTTACTTTATAAATATAATTAACAAAAAGTATTGTAGGTAACAAAAAATAACTGTGTTAAAAAAAGGAATAATACGCTATATTTACAGTTATAAATCGTATGATTGCCTTGATAATGAAAGAGTATTTTTTGTGATTGAGAAGTGTAAGTTAGGAAGGGAGCATGTCTTGAGTTGCATTGCAGATCTCCTCCTCATTTAATGCTATAGTCATAAAGGAGAATGCTCAGTGCAGAGCGTTGTAATCTGTGTGGCAAAAAGAGCTGAGATATTAGTTTTGAAGTCTATACACTCTTCGCAATATGTATGTAGTTAGGTGATTGTGTGTGGTGTTCAGATAGGTTAAGCTGGCGGAGTGTAGTCTGGCTGGCTGGAGTGGAGCTGAAGAGGAGCATCGAGAGACTTTGTTCCGATTCGGAGTTGGGGCGGAATCACACATCACATCACATCTACAGAAACACGACGACTTGCTTATTGTTAGTAATAGTTTCCATTCATTATTTTGATCTCAAGTGACTGAGACGCAGGAAAGAGTGTTCGGATGGCTCTGTGCATTGACTCAAGCCAAGTCAACTCCCTATAGGCAGCAAGACATTCTTATTTTTATTTATGTTCGTGCCAGACAAAGTGAGAAACTTCATAGCAATGGAATTTATTTTTTAGTTCTCACCGTTTACACGTATTGTTGGTTTTAAAATTGTTTCGAGAATACTATTCCTTGCACTCACTCCTTTTTCACGAGTTGAAAATTGGAACTCAAGTCATTGCAACACTTATTTTCCTACACCGTCCAAATCGAGACAATCGCGAGAGAAAATACGAGACAATCTTTTTTCTTTCCTGGAAGTGTTCCTGAGAGGAAAATTTGATTTCTTCGATAGATTTCTGAATTTTGGAACTAAGTCTTGGAAACGTTTTTGAATTATCTCATGAAGTGTGCTAGTGATCTTCACAGTGTGCATTTAATGTCTTTAAATTACCAAGAAGAGGAAGAGGATGAGTCCACTGATTGCCAAATTGACTTAAGAAACGGCGGTAATCCTGGAGCTGCTCTCAGGAGGATGGCAACCAAACAAAAAATTCGAAGAGGTTCATCCCGCTATAGCTCCCGTCGTCTTAAATGTAAACTTGACTTCACTTTTATATATCAACTGTTTTCCTTTCCCTGATTCTATTCCGATAGCATTTCTCATCACTATCACTCAAGCCTCGAGCAATGACTTTCATCACTCATTCTTAGCTTTCCGGAACAAACAAAATATTCCTCTCTTTCTTTTCCTCACTACTACTCTCAGTTTTGTTTTGTCCGCAATAGACTTTTCCATTAAAAAATTAGAAACATGGCTTTCCTTTCCCATTAGTTTCCTCATCTAATTATCTAAACTTCTCTTCATTTCCATTCTTCTTACATATCCAACACAGAACAATGTAAAGTAGGCACATTTAAACGTTGCGTAATTGCTAATGCGAAAAAAACGCTTTCTGTTAATTGATTTTCCACCATGTGTCACTTTTTATCGTGTTATTGTATCTATGTTTGTTATATACATGCGTTTCTTTTTTATCTTGCTACATTCTGAGAACAATGCATATAGGACAAAAGAAAATTATTCTAATTCCGAATGATTCATTTTCTTGCAAATTTTGGGGTATAAATAGGTTGTTGTGTAGCACTCACTATTCTAGGAATGATACATGCGTAAATTGACGTAGGGGAACAGACAGCACACTTTTACAGACATAATAGCATACTAAAGACAAATACAACCTGAGGTAAAAAAAATCGTGTATATCCTCAAAATAACAAAGTGGGGATGTATATAATTCCTGTAGTTTATCCCACCTAGGTATTTTTATTATACTTGAGTCTACTATTTGCATTTCGAGGAATTCTGTTTGTGGTCTGTCTACTAGTTCAAGAGCCAGGAACACAATAAATTAGAAACTCACCAAGATGAGCTTAAGACAGACAAGTTTACTAGGGTCATTGGTTTTTGGCACAAGTATATTTATGAAAGAAATAGATCATCTTATGTGGATTAATATTCATAAACAAGTTTTTCTAGGCAAAAGGTTAAGGTGTTCGATGGAAACCATTAGTCAACAGGCAAAGAAGCAAGTAAAAAATATGGGGCTTGTTCTATTAGATAAGAGGCAAATAATTGAGAGAAAGGAAAGAATTGCCATTGGGAAGCATAAAATTACACGGATTAACCGTGTAGTATAAAATGGAGTAAATGGAGTATAGAGGCATAGCACAAAGATAGCGAGAACTAAATAGATAAATAGATTTAAAGGAAAGAAAATAATGTTTAAGTTGTACTTGTGCTATCTGTGCATCCACAAATAAAAGTCATAACAAGGCTCTGCGACAGAAAATATGGTTATATGGTTTTATGATGATAGTAATGAGTAATGAGATTTGTGAAAGAAAGTGAATGACATTAATTCATTTTAAAAGATTTTGCAAACGTGTTGTTCACCTCCCAAAGGTCCATATAGCAGATACATATAGCTCGCTCCATAATATAAGAAAGCTGATAGCTTTTTTAACAGATTTGATTTAAAGGGCACACCAGGCAAACACACATTATTATATTACCCTAACACTTTGTCTATACAGACATAAACATACGGTTTAAATTAACTTTCGGGCAGATGTGTGTGAAGACTGATACAGAAATTCTAAATAATAAGTAAACCAAGACTTAATGTATAAAACAGTAGTTGTAAAGAGGAGCAAAATGTTGCAGACTATCTTTTTATATCTCTATAGTGGTGCAGACCAGAAATATATCAGATTTTTTATGATCTGAATTATACTTGGTGGGCATATGAAGTGATATAGGTACGAGGCTTTCCAGTAAAATGCAAAAATGTCTAGTTAGATATAAATATTGTGTAAATGTGAGAGAGGGGATGCACTGTGAAAATTATTAGACGACGTAGGTATGCATTATAACTTTCTGGTTTGGTAAGTGTGGAGTTTTATGAAAAGCATGCGCTGATCTCAAGCCATTTTTACATCTAACCTCACTATTTAGAAAAATAAACATAACGTTGGTTAACAGATAGATTCAACACCGTCTCACGCTAATTTCTTTATACCTAACTTGAGGCTACCTTTCCATCCTGGCTATTGGTAGCCTCTAATATTCTGTAAATCGTCTGTAAGGAAATATATAATTATATAGAATTTATATAGTTGCGGATATTTAACTATTGGAGTAAGAAATCAATAAATCAAGTTGAGAAAAAAGCAAACATTTAGCAGCTGTAGTTTTTGAACTTGTATGGACCGCAGAGAGTGCTGTTATAAACATATATTTACATATATATGCATATATACCAAAAGAAACTGTTTTCTCGCCATTACAGATCCCTTCTGTAGTCAGTGTTTGGATTTGGTTAAACTCAGGTGCTGTTTTTATTCTTAAAACACAATTAGAAATGGCGCAAGAGTTAAGAAAACATTTGCTATGCATCACTTGCCTACTGCTTTTCAGAGAACGAAGAAGTTCTACTGTATCTGTGCTTGCACTAACGCAGAAGATATAGGGAAATCTCCTCGCTCGGAATTCCGAAACTCAAATTGGCCATTCAATATTATATTCAACTTTCCTTCTAATTGCATACACACCTGTTTTACTAAGGCTATAGTGCTCTGTTCCATTTGCCATGTGCTTCATACGCAGAATTTTCTGATCAAATCCTCAATAGGACATTTTCTCTCGTGGCTACTCTAAGTGAGCAAACCTTTGTTAACTGCAGTCAAATATTTCTGAGGATCGTTGTGTTGTGAACTGGTAAGGGGCTGTGACCATAGACATTGATTGATATGAAGCAGACAGTACAACGAAGTCAAAGGGCACGGGTTCGCATTGAATTTCGTCGTAAAAATGGGAAGGGCAAGGCAGGGATAAATCGCCAAGACACAGCCTCCGATTCCCATTATGACACTCCTGGGCACCGGCCTAGAGCCAGGCACAGCAAACACCACAACGATCTTGAATTCTTTGGTTCGTTTCTTCCTAAATTATATACACGATTAATTTTTCGGATATTAAATGAGCTAATGGACAGCTACATAAATTTCTAAAATAAAATTATCACAGGACATTCATTTCAGTTTAAATTCCGAGGTTTCTGGTTATTGCGGCTTTATTGTACATTTGCATGCACATTTTTTGGCTTCTATAGATATACATATTAAATAGCTGCCCTACCCAAAAATAAGCTTTGCGAAACGTCATAGAAAAGGAAATTACATCTGTTACCATCAACTAAGTAATAACTAATGTTGTGTGTTAAGGTAAAATGATGCCTACGATAGTTGAGATTTTTTGCCATTTTTCATTGAAAATATTTAGAAAAATTGGTATATCACTTCGAAATAAATGTGTGGCAATATTTAATGCTTCCTTGAGTTTAATTTAAGAATTAATCATTTCGATAAATGTATCTTCTCGTCTTAACTGCATTACTATGTTTTAGCATGAATGTTCATTGATATTTTGCCGGTGATAATATAAGCGAACCATTTTATGACTAGACTACTTCCGTTAAGGTTAAGACATCAAGGATGCATTTTATTTCAGTTTGCGGGCTAGTTGCACCTTTCATGGATTATAAAAATTTCATATTTATCTATTTTGATTTTATGATGCATTCTCCACCAACTTAAAAATGTCGATCAAAAATATAATTTGTGGTAACTTATATTTCGCTGCTTAAATGCATTGCAGTGATTATTATATTAATTTTATCCTT
>JAAAYG020006901.1:0-26570 GCA_009936455.2 Tomocerus minor | reverse complement strand
ATTATTATATTAGAAAAGTAAGGTGGATCATACCAAAAGGCTTTCAACGGAGTAAACCCACTCGCTACTAGAGGTAAACTGACTGCCAATCCTTCTGGAAAATTTTGTAGACCAATTCCCCACGCCAGCGTCTAATGGGAGTATTATTTTTATGTTTAATGTACAAATGGAAATTCTTACTCAATTCCACATAAAAAATCAAGAATTAAATCTTTATAAATGAATTAAATAATCCAATCCGATCAATTTTATGGCAATTTACTTACAGTAGCACTTTCAAACGTCGCCAGTGTTGATCTACCTATAGCACCAAATCCCACGCCTACTGCAAGACCCTCTACAAATAATAAATAAAAAGGCTTAAAAATACTTGTTGGTAAAAGTAAAACGGATTGTAATAATAATTAAGTAAGAATAGCAACTGGATTTTGCGTACCTGGAATATTATGAACAGTAATGGCAACAATCAACAGTAATATTCTTTTCCATTGTGCACTTTTTCTTTTATCCCTTTCGTTTGACTCATTGGAATAAGAATCCGTATTGGAACCCATTTCCACACCTGTGTAAAAAGTATTGAAAGAGTAAGTACTACTAAATTCTTATTCTTATTACTGCTAAAAAATAAAAAGTGAAAAATTTCAGGTTGACTCATTATTTACCGTCGTAAACACTGTCGTGATTAAAACTTCCGGATTTCAGAGAAGTAGAACCATATTTTTCAGCTGCAACTGCCAAAGAAATCGCCGGACTAGTTACACCCATGCTATCCAAAACACCATCAGCTAAGTAGACGAAAAGTGCTCCTAAGAAAAATCCTCCACATACTGGAATAAGGCTAAGAAAGGCATTAGAGCCCCAAAACTCGCTGGTCTTTGTCAGTTCAACTGCAGGAGCCAGTAGAGACCAATATGAAGCTGCTAACATCACACCCCCGGCGAATCCCAAACTTGCCGAAAGTATTTTTCTCTGAATAAAATAATAAAATAAATATATAAATTCTGAAGTAGCTCAACAAAAATTATCGACGCAAGTTCACTCACTAATTTTAACAGTTTTATACTTACCTGAGATCCTCCAGAGGTCCCAACCTAAGAATTAAAAAAAATCGAATTTTATTCAGTTCCCATTTTATTGATGTAAAATAGATTGCTCTACAACATGCATGCATATTGATATATTATGTGGAACTTACCAAAAAGAAGACGCATGCTGACCCAAGAGCAGTTAAAAACCAGGTGAGCAATGTACCCAGTAAAGCTTGAGCAACAGGTGAAAGTCCTTCAATCATTTTGTCCGGATGAAATTATTGTAAACAATCTCCATGTGGCAGGTACGATAATCTTGTGAAAAACTTGCAGGAAGCCGTTTGTCTTTGAAACTACAATTTTATTATTATTATAATGATTTCAAACACAAATACGAAGGTGGACTATAACTATTGTATTATTGGCTGAGGAAAGTATAAGAAATGTGAGTAGGTATTTTATTCTGGCTACGTTTCAACTGATAGTTTCCATTAGAGCATTGAACATTTTGTTCATGGTAAAACTTTTAGACATCTACCTGGAAATACTAAGGAAAATGAATATTATAGATAGCTACCTACTCTAAAAGTTCATGCTAACTGAAAGTAAGGTGAATTTGTAAATAATTACTAAAAATACGCCATTAGAAGGGTAAAAATGGTCGAAATTCGTCAATTTTCTAAATCATTGCACATAATATGTATACACACATATACTAACACCTGCTAATTAACAACCATTTTTGGAAATAAAAAGTGGAGAAGTAATGTAAGTAGATCAGTAACCGAAAAATATTGTCTATAAATTTTCTGTGATTATCTGTGCCAAAATGCCAATATTAAAGCTAGTGTAAAAATAAATGAGCGTGTGGATAAATAAACAGACTTAATTCTAATCTATGTCTATAATAGCTATCTATCTACAAACTGAAAAGAGTCTCGTCTAGAGTTTGACTGTCAAGAAGTCAATCCACCTCTGTTTACATTTCGTGCTCCGTGGCTATTCGGATGTCTCCTACGCGAACTATAGCAAAAGTAAGTAAAGCTCAGCCTAAAGCACGTTTACCTTTGTTGTAGACTTGTGTGTATGTATGATTAACTTTGCTGAATGGAATAAATCACCCAGATCTAGATCACCAATGTTTCCATTTCTCTACTTCATTCCCATTTCAACCAATGCAATCGTGCAAAATATTCAGATCAATCAGACGAAAGTAGTTGTATCTTGTTAAACTGTGTCTTTTATTTACACTTCATTTACTTTACGGACACAAACAATCCTTGAATTCATATACACACAAATTGTAAAGTTTCACAATAAATGTACTAAAACCAAAACTATATTTATAATACATTATTAACAAATTAGTATAACTCATTCAGTTTACTTATACAATGTTTCTCAACACATATAACCGAACTAAGGAGCTGTAGTATGCACTAATTGCTACTATATAGCAGTACATTTGTATATAACTGATATAAATAAGTATTTACGTACTTGACAAATTATCATTCGTGTGAATGTATATGGATTATTCATTGTTCGTGTACTAAGGAATGGAATGAGATGTCCACAATGAATTAAATAGTATCCCTTAATTGTTTGCATACATAATTATATTGTATGTACCTAGTTTACATACAGTACAGAACCAGTAATGTAATCGTATAACTGGAAAGTGGACATTATCGCCAATGCGTAATAATACTCGCATGGAAGCTGTTGCTCTAATTACTATACTTACGAGCATGACTAATAGTATGAATACAAATATCCGACTTCAACCAGAAGAAGAATTTTAATCATTTGTATCTAATATTAAGCTTAGTAATACAAAAAAATGAATCCGATGCATATCATTGGAAGTTGTCTTTGTTCGACAAATACGTAAAAGAATGCTACAAGATGTAAACACAATTTTATTTTTAAAAAAATTGGAATTAGATACAAAATTCAAATAAATTAATTTGCATTTTTTCAGGCAGTATCATTTTATCATTTGTAAACACCCCTTGATAGTGTCTTTAATACCGTGCCTGGTGGAAACCATTTTTAGATGAAAACTTTGGAAAATTACTTAACTCGTTTCGACAAGATAACTTCCGCGAGCACTGCAAAACATATGATTTAAAAACGGTTACTAGATCTTTGTACAAACCATTTTTATGCGAGAATTGTGTAAAAGTAACCTTGAGGGGCATCTATATCCGAATACGACCTTTTGCGGACACATAGCTCTACACAATGCAAAATCTGCACTCCCATTTCCCATAGGGCACTTACAAGCGTAAATTGTTTCTGTGAGGGATCTTATGTACACTTGCCAAGCCTTATTGTGAGCACAAATTCCTAATTCAAATCACAAAAAATAGATAATTACTTTGAATATTTTAAATGGAATGTATGGAAGAATAGGAAAACTGTACCAGACATATTGTCAGGTATCGTTGAACCTGCAACATTTTGACATCCCGGCTGATTTGGACCACCTCCTAAATATTCAATCGTTTGTTGATTTTATTGAACAACTGATATAATATAGGTACCTACTCTTTAAAAAATCGTAAAAACCTTCCCATTTATCATAAAATCTGCATGAGCATCTTTCTTTGTACACATTATTCCATCTTGCCCTTGGTTTGAATGAATTACATCTATACAAATACAAAATTTCGTAACAAGTCTTTTCAACTGAACCATTTCATTTGCTATTATCAATATTCGATTTCAAAATGGCGTATTTTTCGTTATTGCACATGACACTTGCATGAAACTTACCAACAAAAGCTGCATCCGTAGAATCCAACATTTTGTCCGGATTTGTCTCCTTCTGGTAAATTGGTCCCTGGGATTATTTGTAGAAACAAAGGTAATTAAATCGTTGAAATGGAGCATTCACTCCATACAATTGAATTATCAAGAAGAAATATGTGGGATTAAATACCGCTGGATCGGCCCCTGTGATTCTTTTAATTAAAGTCAGATTTTGTTGTCTAATTGTCATCCCTGTGGCTCCTCCTACATGTGCACCTAAAGACCATCCGATAAGATGGGCATCTCCAGGCCCGGATAAATAGCGCTCAGCAGTGAGAAAATTTATAAATTCAGCAATTCGTTTTCCGACAATCGGGACATTACCCACTGCGGCTTGATAATACATATTATGTGCCATATCATTCTGAGAGGGAACTGTTCCTTCCGTGTGCGTGTAATTGTCGGAAGATGAAAGTTTTCCCCAGTCAACTGCTATCACATTTTCTACAATTCCATATTGGAGATATGCTACAATACAATGTTATAATTAGGAATTAAATTCTTGATATATTTTTAACACATTCGTTTTCTACCAATATTCGTTTCTCAATTAATATTTTTTACCATTTTTCACTGATTGAGTAAATTTGCAGGTGTAGTTACTGATAAATCCATGTATTATAAATGTGATTGGATTCGAAGAATTGAAACTGGATCTTTCAAGTGAGCCACGATCTCCATATATTATTTCTTCGGAGTAGGAATTATTGCTTTAAAAACCATGTAATTACATAGTACGGAATTAGTTAATGCTGGATATCATATGCAGGTAACTACCATATTATTATTGTGAAATTGATTAAAAGATCGAAAGTCTTACTCCTTTCTTGGGTACAAGTAAAATGCAATAAGATCCGGATCTATTGGAATTAGTGTCCCGTTTACATTTGGATTCGGCTCTTCAGTCTCGGTTTCATTTTGGCTTTCATTGTCACCTCGAGATTCAAAATCAGAATCCTTATCAAAATCTACGAAATTTTCTAAAGTTGCATTTTCATTCGACTCCGAAGAAGTGACGGTTGATGCATTCTCTTTAGATGCAATTGATTCATCTTCCCCAGAAAATTTTGGTAAATCTTCTTCTGAAAAGATTGATGCATATTCTTCAGAAGATGCTTCTTCAGAAGAGACTGAAATATTTTCTTTAGAAGAGATTCTTACATATTCTTCAGATGAAGTTGAATAATTTTCCTCGGATGAACTTGAATTGCTTTCTTCGGATGAAGTTGAATTGCTTTCTTCGGATGAAGTTGAATAATTTTCTTCGGATGAAGATGAATAATTTTCTTCGGATGAAGTTGAATAATTTTCTTCGGATGAGATTGAATAATTTTCTTCGGATGAAGTTGAATTACTGTTTTCCTCCGATGAAGTTGAGTTATTGTTTACTTCAGATGAAGTTGAATAATTTTCTTCTGAGGAAGTTGAGTAGTTTTCTTCGGATGAAGTTGAACTATTTTCTTCTGAAGAGATTGGCACATATTCTTCTGAAAAGGTTGTAGCATTTGCTGAAGATATCAACGAGTTTTCTTTGGTCGTGATTGTCCTATTTTCCGATCCATTCACTATAGTGGCGGATTCATTTTCTTTTGTACTTGCTGTAACAGGTTTTACATTTTCATCAGCTTTCTCTGCTGTAACCGTTATTGGAACGGTCTCATTCTTTTCAGAGTCTGTTTCATTCTTGCGAAAAGAAGATGCGTGTGTATAATGCATGCTTCCAAAGATTAGGATAACTATAAAAATCCATTTGTTCATGGTCGAAGATTTTGTGCAATAACGAAAGTTCCTAAGAAAACACTCAACAGAAATCCAATTAGGTACCTACTATACTTCTGCAGCTCTTATAGCAAAAATCAGGTGTAAACCAAAAATTTATTTAAGATGCTCAACAAATGAATACACACTGCAACTAAAATTGCTTATTTCTACAAAAGTTATTTGAAAAGTGCTGTTTGGCAGATTAAGGTATAAAATAGTCTTGATAGATAGAGACCAATATTGAAAATGTGGAAGTATGGAATCTGTGTTTTATCGGCCAATAAACATTGTACATAAACATCCCAAGGTGCAACAAATGAATAATTTATGTAAATAATTATAATTATATAATTTTCATTCAAACTTGCCATGATCATAATAATAGCTTGTCCTTGCAGGAATCCTTATTTGGAAAGTCATGAAAATTTCAACCTCATATAGCACTGAAAAGTTTTCATGGAGAATTCGGAAGACTGTGTACCCGTCAATTGCCTTGGGGTGTTTCTTGGTTTGACTAGGTCATAGCAGTCAAAATTGTTATTGAAACTGACAGAAATTTTAGCAAGGAAGGTAAAGGCGATGGACGAAGCGTTTTATGTTAGGAAGAACGACAACTTCAAGGAAATGAAAGTCCTCATGCAATATTCATTTATTAATCATCTCAGATGTATCATTTCAACATAAAACTATTGTGTTTATTACCCATTTCCAGTTAAAAATACTCTACATTATTATTCTCTTATCAATAAAATATTTTTCATATAGTACTCAATAGTATTCAATTTACAATACAATGTTTACTTTTTCGTGTAATGGCATAATGATTAAAATAAGGCAGTAACAATAACTTGGCACCTGTATAAGAGAACTAAAAGGAAATTGTGTAAATCACATTGGATATTGCACATGATTGCATTGCAATGAACTTAGTCATGATTATCTTCGCTAAATAATATTGAAAAGGAATTTGGCTTTCTAGAACTCAATAACAAAAGTGAATTATGTACCAAGAGGTCATCATAACTAAAAATACGATTAAAGATACCAAAGTAAAACATCTGAAGGTGTTCATTTTCTCTTTTCGACCGAATACAGATTCATCGTAGAAATCTTTTAATTCAATAGTAGTTGTGATTCTGGCTTTTCTCTCTGGTTTTACTAATTTAATTCTTTCCGCCTTTAAAATACTATCTCTACTGTATCGGCTACTAATCATCGAACTACTAGAACTTTCAACCTTTCCCACTCCGGAGGGTATGATTATTCTTTTCTTTGGAATACTACTGTAGCTCTTTTCATTTAGATTCTTTTGGAAATTTTCCCATTGGAAGAATTGAGTATTTTGATTTCTCGTAAAAGAATTGTAATAATGAAGACTATTTGTAACAGACTTTGGCACTAAAAAGTCTCTGCTCGGTATTAGAATATTATTGTCGTTGTTTTTGGTGCTTAAGTATGTTGAACTACTCATAACGGGGCCATCCCTTGGAGATAAAATCCAGGAGGATGTGAAGAAGAGCGACAGGAACAGATTTGTGCTGTCGGAATGGCCCTCGTCTTGTCAGTTCTTCAAATCTAACTCTTCCAAGTCTTTCAAAACCTGAAAAAATATTGAAAGTTAATAAATTCAAACCCTCAAAATTATTAAAGAGATACCTTAAAACCCCAAAATGATTAAGGAAATACCCAAAAATTTCAAAAAATTTAAAGAGATACCTCTAAAAAATCAAAAAAATTAAAGAGATACCTCTGAAAACCCGAAAAATTTAAAGAGATAGTCTACACCCCAAACGTGTTAAAAAGATGCGCATAAAATCCCAATTATTAAATGGATATCCTTAAAAACAAACCTCTAACAAAGTAGCAAGACTCCAGGCTTGAACTCTACAACTTCCCCAACATTCATCTCCGTTTTTGTTGGTAAGTTCGGGAAGACTCTTCCAGGGTGAACACTGTAAGTACTTCCAGTGATTTGACATGGTAATTTTAATGTGCTTCAAAATTTCCTGGAATTCTTTTGCATCGAGGCTGCTAGCCATATTCAGGTAAGCTCGCAAGTAAAATCCGACAGGCCAGAGCCATTCCTAAAGAAAATAAGAAATATCCAAGAATTAATTAGAATCGATAGCGTTAACAGTTCGAATAGAGATAATTTTATGCATAAACTGAGACTAAGCCTAAAATGTAAAAGAGGATGAGCATACAGGTCCATTGTGGTAATTAAAACCATGAGCCACTTTCATATCGGAGGAGTCATTGCTATTGTCGTAATTTCCATTGTAATTCCAGTCTGAAGGATCCAAAGTCCTCATTCCCAATACAGACAACAGAATTTTTCTTGCTTGGCCAAGTGCTACCAAAGCGTTTTTGGGTGTGAAAAGCGAGGGTGCCACAGTCATGGCCACTAAAAAGTTGGGTCTCAGTTGATAGTCGCAATACTGGGCAGAAGCCCCAACGGTATCTTTGTAAATTCCTCGACGATTTATCAGATTTTCATTCGGATCAGTCTTTTCATTAGGATTGTCACTGATCCAAAACTGATCTTCAAAGTTTGATTTTATTCTGTCGTACCATTCGACAAAAGTCCACTTTGTTTTATTTCCTGCAATTACAATAAAATATTATTTTCCCCTAACAGATAATCTAGCAAAATGTTCGTTAATATTTTTCACATTAATTACGTTAAAAAATTTGGGCATAATGAACAAGCACTGCTAACGATAAATTAAACAGTTTCTTAATTACCAATTCCGTCCACCCTTTCTACAGAGTTATAGCGGTATTTTCCAGTATCATACATTTCAGCCAAGAATTTTATGACACTGGCACAGAGACCAACTAATTCAACGGCAGAACCATCCCTGGGAGTTGCTGGTTGTCCTTTATTCCCACTTTTTTCACTACTACCCATTTTATCCATCCAAGTTCCACAGTTAAACGAATTTCCACCATAAACAAATCCTGAACAATCACAAAAAATGCTATTTTAACTGCAGAGGAATAGAATTCAGCATCTGGAACTCAGTGCGAGAGGTGTATACCTGTTTGTTGATCGATTCCAGCCACAACATTGAATCCCATGTCTTTCATATGCGCATCAATTTTGCTACCTGCATTTCTTTCTCTGAAGCTAATTCCTTGGAAATGCTTTAGAAGTGCTTCTTGCATAACTTCTTCCAGTGATTGCTCCTATTTGTAACAAAATAGAAAACTTAGAATCATTATTCCATCAGTTTAAATATATTTTTAGCTTTTAGCAACAGAATTTAAAGCAGTTGAATTAACGCACCACAGAATGATCCAAAACAACATCACCAAAATCATTTGGCCACATTCGAGAAACTCTATCTTTGAAAATAACGGAACCATCTGGGACACTTTGGACGTAATTCTTGATTGATTCTAGCCAAAACCAAGTAGCATCCCGACAGTTGTAACGCGAGTTGGTTCCTCGATCCAAAAGATTAGGGATTAAACCATGTCGCAAAACAGATGCATATGCTATTATGTGGTATCTACATCAAAATTCAAATACGCAAATGTCAACTGATGATTTTTCACAAAAACACTCAAGGAATAAATCATAATTACAGCCAACCAAGGATATGGGGCAACAAACCTTGCTTCATGATAGCGTCCTGTGACCAACAGTAATCCAGGAAGAGAAATAAAAGTGTCTCTTCCCCAATTTCTCATGTAACCCGTTGAAAAATGAGTCAAACCTAAAAGAGATGAGTAAAATGCAGAAGTCAAAACATCTTTTCTGGAAAAGTATGATAATTGATGCTTATCTTTGAATTCAAATTACCAGCACACAACGTGACACAGTTTTGTACATCACCGTGGTCAATTTTCAATATTTTAGGTCTGGGCTCTGCAATATTCGGGGACAAAAATGGTAAAGGGCCCGACCGGCTGACCCCACAGCATTGCACAGAGCCCAGGGCTAAAGATTTCGTAAATGGTGATGCAGCTTGAATAAAACTGCAACGAAATAAAAATCCATTACCATTTAAATTCTAGTTACCTTATTTGGAATCATTGTTATGTAAAAGATTAAAGTTTGCATACCGTGACATTTTCCCCCAAGCAGCTTCAATGCAGGCAATGTACGCTCCACGCAAAACTAAGTCAAAGTATGCGGGAACAAGAAATCTCGGGAATTCTCCAACATTTTGGAAACATTTTTGCAGAAATACTCCCAAGTTCCGAGTTCCTTCGTCCTTCAGTAATCTTCCCGATGTATAATCTAAAATCATCAAGAAAATCTTACCACAAACTTACATTACAAACTGCTTGAACAGGTAAATCCATTCGGGTACTTACCCATAAGCCAATTTCCTGCTCGTAGATTGTCACAAATTGGATGACCCATGTCGTTATTCAAGCGAACATCAGCCATGACACTGTTAATTCCCTGAAGACCACAATAGACAAAACTCCCAAAGTTAGGAACATTGTAAGCTCCGAATCCTGACTCGTCTTTCTCTTCCTCTTCACATCTGTACAGAACTTTATTCAAATCTTGTAAAGATAAAGAAGCAGTTGCTTGAAGAAGACTATCCTTGCTTAACAACGTCTGTAGATTGGTCAAAGCTTGTTTAATTGCAACTGGAGGAGTTATTCTGTAAGGAATTCAATTTCAAATGTTAAAATACTGATTCATAGAACTTTTATTAGAATTTTTGAAGAAGAATAGGGTTTACCTAAAAGCAATTACAGATCCTGGCTGGAAATCCAAGAATTGTACACAAGAATTTCCTTCCAGACGAACAAACTTTGAGTTTGGAATGGGAAGATTCCTCCGTACGTCCGCGCGGTAGTTCAACAAACCATTAATGAACACGGGATCCTTCTCAAACTTTTCAGGTTTAGGGAACTTTTTATTAGAACTGAAATTATTTTTAAACAAAATGAGCAATAGAATAATAAAATTTTTTCAGGAATCCCATTAAGAAAAATAGTTACTTTATAGGCTGAAATTTAGCTTCAAGGACAATCTCTTCAAGAACTCCTTCAAAAATCAAATCTTTGATTCCACCGTCACGGTTGTAATCGATATCTGGATTTTTGAAAGCTGTGTATGAAACTAAAACAACTTTTTCATGAGTGTCTGGATTATGTCTGGTTACAGCAACAATATCCGTTTCCATTTGATCCACATAAACCTGTAACACACATCAAAACAAGTTTTACTAGCAATCCTGCCACAATAAAACCAGATCGTATAGCTGTATCAGGGGATGTAAAGTATACATGCGCCGTTTTACATTTCAATTTCTCAAATTCATTCACAAAAGAGAAGTTTCTTTAAGTTTTACCTTAAAGAAATGATATGAATATGAAGTATTAAAGGGAAAATTGATTGATATCATTTTATTAATGGTAAAATCTCATTCCTCACCTCAGTGAAACCTGTTTCCCCCAATTCAACGTGCAGCTCATTGATGATCCTTTTAGCTTGGATAAGCCCAACGGTATCATTCACGCATCCTGGTGTCAGTTTTCCATTGTCTGACCAACTGCTGTAGAACCTTACTTCATCCACTACGTGAATCTAGAATATATATACAATTCCGCAGAATATTAATTCGTGAAAATCCAACTTAATCATGCAAATTAATATCTGGTAAATTTGATGATGTGAAACAAAACGTCATTTTTAAGGTTCAATACAGAAATCAAGTAAAATTAAAAACAATCCATGTAAAAACAATGTATGTATTATCCTAAATGGTAAACATTCAAGGTCATTCAACTTGAAAATATTATTTAAAATGTATAAATTATCTGATTAAACCAAAATGTTTTGAAACAGTTTCGCAACAAAAGGATTACATGATGTGGAACGAGTTCGTCTAAGCCTCTGCTACTTCCAGTGGCACAACTGGCCATAGCTACCAACCCAGCTGTTGGAAGAATATCGTAAACACTTCGTTTTTCAACAGGACTATAAACACAAAATAAATGTGAATAGCGGAAAAATCAATTGCTCAATCTAAAGATGAAATTAGCACCTACCTTGGATTGTCATGAGTCATGTCCATGAATAGAGCATGAGCTATGCAAGGAACTAAGGGACGCACTTGTTCCTTTTTAAAAGCCCCGACTGGAAGACCACCATATCGGAATACTAAACGACCCTGTTCATGGGAGTCCCAGGCTGAAAGAGCCTCTGAGAGAAGAAAAACGAAAATTACAATTTTATTTGAAAGACACAGAATGGTTTCATTGCATACCTCGGATCAAGGACGTGATTCCCAACCGATTCACGAAGATATTGTCAGTTTTGTCTGAATTCGTGAACAACTCCGCGACAACATACAAATCTGGCTTAATATTTCTTGCACGATCTAAGAGATACTCCGCTACGTGGATTGGTGTTGAGTGACAATTGTCTAAACGGATTCCAGCAAAAATACCCGCCGTTGTTTCAACATATTTAGTCATCAAATCCCACAAGAAAGGAGATGCAGATGGACTTGACCCGTATCTACAGTTATTAACCAGCGAAATTCCATTAAAATCCTATATTAAATACTTTTGAAAGAAAAATGATAAAATTTCGTACCGTAATTTCACGCTGTCACTCCACGCTATTAACTCTCGTCGTAAATAAACATTCGAGTCAGAGTCTGCAAAATTCCTTAGAGGATCGTCATTCATAACCCAACCATTATGAATCAATAAGAATTTGCATTTTTCACTATACGCCAATTTTTCTTCCTCAACAAGCTCTTCTCGTTTTGGCAATGTTACTTTCTCGAAATATCTTAAAAATTGAATATAATATCACTGTTGAATTATTTTCTTCATAAAATCTAATAATATCTGCGTATCTTTGATTACCTATGAATAAGAGGGTGTTTGTCGGAAACTTTTGGGTACTTCGGCCCGTCGGATTGTAAACGCTCGTATCGAGCTCCAGCAATAATATTTTCAACTGCTGCAGTCAAATGACTTAAAATTAACCCTCGGACTTGGTCATTCAAATGAAATAATCTACTTCTGAAGGAATTCTTTGCTCTCTCCCTAGCAGATTTTTCATTTTCATTTTGTCTGCTCAAACAATTCAGAGAATAATCATATACACTCCAAGTAAGTAATACATGCTACCTACCTACATTTATGTAGGTCAAACTTGTAATCAAACGAACCCTTTAAAATTGTAAATTCGCAATGCCAAATCCATATCCACGGTAGATTTCAATCTCCTGTACTCTTTATCTTGCAATATTACCAGTTCATGTTCTTCTGCAGAAGCCGCTGCATTAGCCTTGTTGGTTTCTAGCAGTTTTTCAAAATTTTCAACCAATTTCTCGACATTAATCATGTATAATTCGTCTATTTTCATTTTCGGAAGAAGGTCGTCTCTCAAAATGACACGCACAGCCTAAATTCAATAATTTTATAAGATAACTTGCATTTTAAGCACACTAAGGAATTCTCATCTTTTAATTACCCTCAAATGATCTTCAGTAGAGATTTCAGCAGGTAAGCCAACAGATTCATAAACACCTTCTGAAATGTCATGACTCATTTGCCATAGAACACAGTCAAGTAGATAAGCTGATCGAAGATGAGGGCTGTTCTGAAGATTATAGCCCACTTCTGGATTTGTAGCAAGCCATGGGGTTTCATTGGCAGTATGATTCAGAACCAGATCACAAATTGCCAGGACCTTGGCAGAATAATAATATGTTTATCATAATATATTCCGTAAATCATTTAAAAGTGTTGACAAATATGAGCTGTTATGAAACTTACTCCCCATTCATTCTTCATTTTATCTATAAGAGCTTTGACATCAGCATGAGTTGTGTTTTCGCCAAATATTGGATTCAGTTCCAGTTGATTCGAAATAGAGTACGATGAATTGGAAGCACCAAGTTCCTAAAATTATTCACAGAAAATTAGTTTGCGATTTCTTTCCAAAGACTGAGTTTTCACTGGGTTTACCTGAATGGGCGTGAAATGAAGGACATTATATCCAGATTGTTTTGAAACTTTTAATCTATTCTCCCAGTCTGTGAACGCTCCTAAAGACTTGGCGAAAACAGTTTGACAGCAAATAGAGTCTAACTTCAGAATTTTATTTTCCCTGAGAATTTGCATGACTGGAAGGACGATAAAATAGCCGGATCCAGATCGAACTCTGAAGAAAATCAAATCAAAACATGAAGCCATTAAGAACTCATGAAGCTTTCATGGTAAAGATGGAAAGGAAATTGAGAAATCATACCCATCCTTCAAAAAATAATACTGGAAACTTCCAGCTAGAGAAACTTTAAGATTTGCAAAAGTTTCTTCGTTCTGTCGATCTGTTGTCCATTCAATTCTCCCATAGTTTTCCCGAGTAAACTTGTCTACAGTTGTAAGTGGATGGTTAGTGTATAAAATGGTCTTAAAACCGTGAAGACTTGGAGACAATCGGAATTGTATTGTTATCCCTGTTTTGTAAATAAAGAATCATTTAATTTTCAGAATCAACAATTTGTAGCAATTCATACTTATGGAAAAATCGCAATTCTTACCCTTTTCAATCCTGTACACGACATCATTAAGGTTTTCTTCCACTAACTGAATGACTCGTATTTGATCATGAAACGGACTCTTAAATCCGCTGGCCATTTTCGGAAAAATTTTGTTCCTGCAGTCTAAAACGAAGGCATATCTGCATATTCAATAAAATTGCATAAATTATTATACAAATTGTAAAAAAAGCAATTAATCCGTAGTAGATGTAATCAGATAATTATATTTTAATTATATATTCTTAATCTCAATTGTAATTTTTTGTTCCGTACATGCCAATCGACGCACGGAACAAGGTGCGTAGTATACAGTATGCAAGAATGATGATAATAAAATAAATCTTTGGAGCAAGAAACTTTTCACGCATCTAAATCTAAATCTTGAGACAGTCTAAATCTAAATTCTTACATACCATTCCTAGGCATTCTCATAAAATACGCAAAAAGGGGTAACAACAACAATTCACATTTTGATTTCCAAATGTTACAAAGGGAGTAATTGATCGTGCGCTTTTCTTTCATTTCATTGTCAGAAAGCTTTTCTTCGTTGACACATATGTCAGTAATACAAAAGATCTAAGTTCTGGTCTGTTTGTTAAATAAACATTTACGAATCCGATACTTTTCATAGCATAAACGAAGGCTGATCTATATCTACAGGTCTTAACATCCATAATTTGAGAACTTATTTTTCTATGTGTATATGAATGTGATCCTGTAAAGAAAGATCTCTTTAAAATTGAAACTAAATATTGTAATTGTATTAATATGACCCACCTGTAGTTCTCCTTGTCTGGACTATTATATACGTACCTGTTTGTCTTCTAAGTTCTAGTAGAGCAGTAATCGAGAATGAGATCAGATGATGTCGTCGAAAGATATATCTATGTATATATCTGATCTAAGTCATACAAGGATCAGACATTGCTCTTACACAATGTTTCTTAACTAATATTTAATACATACGGATCATGTATGTACATAATAGCTCTCCACCTGATATTACACGAAGGATGCCGAAATCACTGTGCTATAACAAGAAACAGAAATGAGAAAAGCAAACCCCGCTGTAAGAATCTCGTGATCCTCTCTACAAATTCTCTATAGAAGCTTACTGCAATCTAGATATAATATGTTTCTGTGTCTGATAATGTCTGTAAGAATAGTTTACATGGACCATGAACTCTATGTAACGTGATAGCAGCTTGGACTATTATTGCATACATTACAGTAACTGTTGATCTAAAGCAATATTATGACTCAATGTATATACCGAAATTTTTCAAATATATACAACCATGTACTCCCGATGTATCTACACATATAATATTATGCCATATTTAAAGAATAAGTTAGACCAATGTTTCATTTTGGGAATTAATACAAAACAATAAATACAAGAAAGTAGTATATTTATAAGCAGTTACACAGAATAATGAGATTTGACAATGTTTGAGTCCTGAATTCCTTATTTCCTCTGTAAACAAGAATGAAGATTTTGAAGTGCCAGTTAGACTGTTTTGTAAGAATAATATTAGTGATTTAGTTTTAAATTGCAACTGACGACATGAATATCATGAAATCCATAAATGATTTGTATAATAAGCGAAGAGGTAGCCAGCCAAAAGGGTAATTTTAATGTACATGTAGTATATAGATCTTTATTATTATATTATTATTAGTATAATATTGTTAACAAATATCGCTTTTCATTAGTTAATACCGGAAAATTAATTAGGTGTGTACTAGTACAATTCATCACAAAACATCAACAAAATTGCATCTTGTTAATACATCCGAAGGTAATAATTATTACAAAGTAGTACTAAATAAATGTGTATCAACAATTAATTACTTTTTAACTCTTACTAGGGTATGTATAGCATAGGTACTTATATTACCGGCCCATCACCAATTTAATTGAACTTAACCCAATGGTTTAGCATTCATAAGGGAATCTAAATTATTTACATTCTCAATAAGAGTTCAGGTTTGAGACTTTGGTAAGATACAAAACTAAATATATTTTTACTTTGCATTGTCACACATATTGAAGTAATTGATACTCACAGCACTATATATGTACAATGCAATAGTATTCATTTTAATATCGTCGTATAGAACGAAACAAAACCATGTGATTGAAAAATGATTTTAATTGGAGATATTGCCTATTAAATAATCAAGAATTGAAAACCGTAAACAATATCGAGGAATGTTTTTTACAGCATATTATCGAAAAGCATTCTGCTATGTCATTTACGTATATAAACTATTACTAACTGATCATTTGCAAACTGCACCTTAAATTAATAATCTTGAATTAGAATCACAATTAATTATCAACAAGGAATTAACCCACCGGCAAGGCACCCCCCCCCCCTCCACGTCCATTAGAATCTTTCGAAATCCCGCAAATCTCTGCAAATACTTTGCACGGTTAAGGAACAATTGTCTAGTTTTAGGAAAATACCTGTTACGTTACACAAGTAGTACAAAGGTTAATTAATTAGATTTTAGAGAAATTAATTCATTAGTTTACTAAACAATTATGCTGCAACTGATGACATTTAAACGGCAAATACTAACAATTATAATAATCTTACTAAGCTACACTTAATATAACATTATATTTAATTCGATAATTAGAATCATATTCTTGAACACATTAAGGCTACTGGAGACGAGAGTTACAGTAGTTCGTGAAAATCAAAAGTCAAACTGATCATCGTCGTCATCATCAACATCACCATCACTAAATCCAAAATCATTGTGGTCAGGACCAGGATATCCGCCTCCAGAAATGTCCGAGTCATGGTCATTATTATACATCGAATCATCCTCGGCATCGATGTCTGAATCCGTATTGGGCCAGCTGTCTGACTACAAAAATCATAAACAGTGCAACATTTAATTGCTCCGTTTGTTCATCAGTTTACGATATGCTAGATCATTTAAAATTCAAAGATATTATTTTACAATATATTAAAGCGAGGAAAAGTGTATTCATTGCTTCAATTAATAAGGTATTCTTAACATGTTCTTGATTAGTTAAAGTGAACTCTAACTTTATATTTAATTATAATACATGATAATTACTTAACTTACCACAACTCGTAAAGTACACTTCCCTCCAGAAATATCAGTCAATTTTTTGGTTAGCGCATCTTCATCCCAGGTAGAGCTTTCAGACAGAGTAATTCGTTTTAGAAGTGGGTTTTGAGCTAATACGGTTTCGGAAACCTCAGTAAAAACGGGCACAGACAACTAAAATATTGAATTAAAATAACAAATTGCTTTAATTCATGATCAGAGGATAGAGATGAGTTTTATATTGAATGAACTCACAGCTACGTTATTCCCCAAGTTTAAGTCAGTCAAAAATTGGAAACAAATACTTCCGAAAATTGCAGGAGTAAGTTGACTACAGTCTCTCATCGTCAGGTGTTTCAAACCTATAAACAAAAACAATGCAAACAGAATCAATTAAAAATAACACACACATTTCCTAAAACTTCAAAAATGATAATTGATGAGATAATCTCGAAGAGTATTTGAATACGATTTGTTTGGAAACCTTTAAGACAGCTAATTGAGATGCGAGAGTCAATCTTCAGTCCAGTTACATCGTCCACCGATATGCCAGTTACTCCTGTATCCGTCAGCAGATCTGCATGTGAAAACATCAACTGGACCAGTTTTGTCATTTTGGAACAAATATGCTGGAGGTCAGCATCGTCTAAGCAGGATTGGCATCGCAGTAGGTTCAATACTGTCAGATTATCGAAAGAAAGAGACGGCACAACCGAAAGCACCACTTGTTCGTTGAACAGTCCCCTAATTTTAAGCTTTTGGACATTCTTTGGTAAAATGCGGAACAAATGTTGGTACTTGAGTAGTCCCTGGTTGAATTGGGAGTTGTATGGCTCGATCAAACTGAAGTCATCAAGGGTCTCCATATCTTGTAGGAAGTCCCATAGATTATGGCATTTGTCATTTACTTCATTGTCATTATCACCGGCACCGAGTTGAGGAGCTTTAACGTGAAGTTTCTTCAACCCTTTGCTTTTATCACGAATGGCCTTCAGAATGGAAAGTGGGAGGTATCTATTGAATACGACGCTGAGACTTTCCAGATTTTGGTTTAGATTTCTGAAAAATGTTAAGGCAGTGTTTTCGTTGGCTACGGTGCAGCGAATACCACAATGCTTCAAAACTGGAAATTTGATATCTGCCAATTCCCTCATGTTCCACATAGATTCATCCTCAATGAAAAGAGACGTCAGTGCAGGTGCGTTTGAAATCATAATATCCAAGATTGACTTTTTGGTGGCAAGAGATGCATCGATGTGGGACTCGACAATCCTTTCAATCGAGAATTCCACTAAAGATTTACAATTTTCGGATATGTACGCAAGATTGTCTGACTCACGCAGTGGGCTATACAGTTTTAAATTCGATTCGAAATAGTACAACTTCAATCTTTTCACGTTTTTGAATATGGAGTCAGTCAGAAAAGGAGATTCCCGGAGTTTTAGTCCATTGAGAATATAAGAGTGGATATGAAAAGTTGAGAGATTTTTGAAAGTCAAAGGTACTTCGATTTTGTCCATGAACAAAGGGAATCGGTTTTCCTTGTTGTAGATCTCGTCCAGAAAAGATATTGGATTTTCTGTGTCTCCAGTTAGATTGAGAAATTCCACGTGATTATCCAGCAACTCACGAATCGCCTTCTTATCTTCAGCTTTGCTACCGATTCCATCGTACAGTTCCACCTTCACATTCTTCCATTGTATTCCACTGCGGTTCAGAACTCCAGCTTGGACGGATTTTTCGGATATCACGAAAACGGCATTGTTTTTGAAACGCTTGCATGACAAGATTTCGTTATTAATTTCACATGTCACAGAGCGTAGAGTATTTATTTCGTCCAGACTTAGATACACAAGAATCTTCTTCAATATCTGCAACAACAATATACATAATTAAATTTTATAAACCCAAAGAAATGTTATTAAAAATTTTAAACTTATGATAATGATCAAGTCTTACTATTGAATTACAGAACACTTTCCCGAGCCACTGACACCCATCCGATGACGACGACTGATCGCACTCGCTTCTGTCCGCCATTTCAAGTCTGTTTTTAAAAAAAATATATAAAATTACTACGTCGATTTTAATTGCTGCTTTTCCCACCGTCGTGCATCAAAGTCCAAAAGGCATTTACCTTCCAATGTGAAGACTTTTCTACAGGAATTCCTTAGGAGTACGACTTACGAATCTGTAGGAGACTGGGCCGAGATATGCAAGAAAAATTGTCCGATGAAGTTAAGATCAATCGATAGTAGTAGAAGAAACTGATTTCTCCAGATCAGAAGATAAGATTATTCTTAAACGGACTCCATGTCCATAGGAGTAATAGCAGAGAATAACAATAGTAGAATGTGAAGCAGATATCACAATTTTGAAAAGTTTTGTTCAGCTCGACACCCGTCACCAGATCACCAGACGCAGCAAATGGCTCACTAAAATTTCATCAGAAATGAGATTATAGACAAATGGATTCGCAGATAGCACAGAAACAGATAATTTACATGTAATTATATCTGATAACCAAAACCCCAAAACTATTTTGCTGAGCCCTGTTTCCAGTTTTCAAGTAACTATTTCACTTATTCACTATAATAGTAGTTTAAACTTCTACAATGTACATTGAACAACTCTGTAGTCACTCTGTAGTCTACAAGGAAAATGAACCATGAGATCTATAGGGCGAGGAGAAACGAACGATTTTAATTAGCATAATCTTCACTTAGGCATCTATGCGGAACAACTATTTACATTAAATTCTAACTTAATTTTCACGAATCTAGATTTTAAACATTAGATAAAACATGAAATTCATTTGACTTTATGTACACGACAATAGCATCCTTCTAGCAGTGTATGATAATTGATAACATACCAAAACTGCTTTCTTTGTTCTTAGTTTCTAATGACCCGTATCACGTTTATTTAAAGCATAATTAAATCTTATTTGCAGATAAAAGATAGTGTGCACTGTGCAGTAGTAGGATATCCGTAAGGAAATTGGATTTTTCTACCTTTGACCTGTTCAGTACCTAATTTCGAGTAGGTACTGTTAATTATAACAGTAGGGAGAAGAACAGATACTACTTTTTCACCCTACTATTATAACGTACATTCTATATGCATATACTTTCTGCTGTTGATTGATGATGGCTGACTCCTTTCTACCATCTGCATTAAAAAGGTTTGTATTTAAAACATCCATGCACACATTCATGTCTTGCTAAAATTACAAATGCTAATAAACGTTATAAGTACACGTACAAACAAATATATGTATTAAGTAAATTGGACGCATTTATTAAGGAAAAGACAACTTACACGATTATCGGAGCGAAGAGAAAGACAATAGGCAGTGATTTTATGATTGAAAAAATGTCCAGTGACCAATGGTGTATGGCGAAAACAACACCGCAGTGAAGTGAATACTACAAAATCAAATCAGATTAATTGGTCTGTTAAATGTGCTATTCTCCAAATATTATGAGTGGGTGCAAGTCTTTTTGTGGGCAACTTTATCCGTTTCCTCTCCTCGTCCGCAGGTTTTGCAGTAGAACAGTCAAAAGTAGAAAATAGTATAATTTCCAAAATTCCAATTTCTAGAACAGCTTCTACTCCAAAACTTCAGTCGAGCTGAGCTAGAGGAAAAGGCAAAAACCTTTGTAAACTATGTAAATAGATCTCATTTTCTCAATCTGAATCTCACATTGCACTTTTTTTTGTAAAGCTTGGCCAAGAAAGAGAAGAGGAAACCAATAGTAGGCTTATGTTGTCCGCAGGACGCAAGTATAGTCTGTAAGAGCCAAAACTCGAATGTATGTGAAGGTTATTATGGCTATGACATTGAGAATGAATGGACAAGTATGGATTCTGCTGCCTACATATATGTGTGTGTGATATTAATATTATGCGCTTAAATAGCTCTTGTTCTGGCTCAGTATGTTGATTTCTTGAATTGTGTGATGATCTTAGCCCATTTACATTTGGGAGTTCTTTGGGAGGGACGTGTTATCCTTAGAATTTGCGTTCCCGAAAAAGAAAGACACTGAAATTAAACTGTCTATCAATCCTTTCTCTATAGATTCACTATTTAACCATGTGAAAATGTGAGCTAATGTGAGTGTGAGTTCAACGTGTTACGTAATTTTAAGAGCAATTCAGATTCCCTATGTTGTGAGTGAGTCTGAGTTTTGTCCGAGTTTGAATTTTGTATCCTACCCATATACATGTGCTTCTTATGATTTACACAACAATACAAAGAATGCAAACTGTCACTTAAAAGTTGCTCTACAAATTCACAAAATAGTGTCACACACTTTTATTAAAATGCAAACATATAATTTACCTTATCCGCTAACGGAATGACTTTAGATGTTTAGCAAGTGGAAAAGATAAAAATAATTTATAGTAGGCTGAAGTTTGTTAAGATCAACAATTTACTAGAGGCACAAGCATCAATTTACTAGATTGATTAGAACGGAGGGAAATTAATAAGTCACAACATAAATGTTCAACTTTTTTCATTTCGTTCATGAAGGCAAGGAGCAGTCCACAAGATCTAGAACTAGAAATAATTACCGGACAAGAAGAACTGCTCAACAAGGAGATTCGGATATGTCAAGATCTGGAGAGGGAGATGATGAGACAATTACAAGATCTACACAAACTGATGTAGCAAACCGAGAAGGTCATACATTTCAAGCTATTTGTATGAAAACACACAAAAAGACCCGATATCATATCGAAGGTACATTTTCCCCATCTTTAAACGAAGTCTGCACAAAATATTTTTGTAAAATAATATTTGTATTAATTCTTCTATAACTTTAGTTATAGATGGACTGCCGACAGCCCGGTGTCAAACAGACTCGTCTATGCCAATTCGTGGACCCTGTTTAGCCATGCCTCCTCATCCTCTTTTGATACCTGATGTAATAATTACGTAATTAATGACTGTATAAATGAATGTGGCATCTTTAATCAATATGTCATGAATTAATTTTTCTTTATTTTAATGTTTTCGATTTCAGATTGCAAACCAAATCGTCAGCTACCTTCCTTTAAATGATCTTAAGGTTTGTCGACAAGTGTGTTCGATTTGGGATGACGAAGCAATAAAGCATATCCCGTTCTTAACAAAGATATGTATAAACTGTATGAAAGAGTTGAATGATTTTGTGAGCCGATATGGTGGAGATCGTCGTGCGAATTTCCAGTACTTTCAGCTGGGACCGAATATTAGCCTCCAAGGGGGTGTTGTTCAGAAATTTTTCCTAAAATTCGGGTAAGTGATACTTAAGCATAATTAAAAGCTATGTCTGAATATTGAAATTATTTTCATCTCTTCATTTGAAATATTTGAATTGTATTGTGATTTTCCTTAGCCCTACAATGAAATCTTTGCATTTGGATAAGACATACTGGATTCCCGCAAGTTTGAGAAAAATCCTATTTGAAAGATTACCCGTGTTGGAAGAACTTATTTTATGTTCCTCAAGGTCATTCGAAGATCTCCGCTTGAATCCTCCTCATATTGAAAAAGAGCAGAATCAAAAAGCAACATTGAATAACATTAGGATCTTGAAGATGGATTTTCCATCCCAGGAAACTAATTGGCATTTTATAGCCGACCTTGTTTCTGCAATGCCCAACTTGGAGATTTTATGTCGTTACAAATATGAGAATTTGAAGGAAGCTCCCCCTTTTTCAAAACTAGGTTTACTTCGTTATGAAGAGTTTGACAACTACGTGGATTTAGTAACAAACCCAACGGAGCATGATGTGGATGTCACATTCAGCCGTATTTTACTACAAGACGGTGATATTCCTTCGTCCAAACTAACAAACTTGAAGTTCATTTTTGAAAATGATGCACTATCTTTAATGAGACTGAGAAATTTCCCGTTGAAACACCTGCATATGATTGTACCTGGCTCAAGCTTTTTGACTTGGCATCCTCGCCCAAGTGTCATTCAAAGTTTTCTGACCACATTGTGTGGAACTTTGACTTCCCTCAAAATCGAGTACTGCTCTGGCCGCCCCAAACTAATTTCCTCGTTTGACTCAATCGATCGATTGAAAAATCTCAAACATTTACATCTTCACCGCGTTTCGGGAACTTTAGACTTCTTGAATTTTCTTCCGAATTTAAAAACACTGGTAATGACACAAGAAGATTTCATTGAGCACTACGATGAGTTCAACATTGAAGAAGGGAGACCTCACAAGTTGCAGTGCTTGAAATTGTACTACACTAACTGGTCGGCGAGTTCTGTTTACTCTGAGTTACCCCGCCCAAGCAAGATACTCAATGTAAGTACACCTATTAGAAGTTATTGTTTTGAAATTATGGCCCATTGGAACTAAATATTTGGAAATGGATGTAATTAATTGATTTCTGTAACAGGTTGTGCAAAATATAGTTCAACGATTTCCATATCTAAAGTCATTTAGAATGGAAACGCTCACGGATAAATGTATGGCTACTATTTATAAAAATCTACCGTATTTGGAAGAGTTAGAGGCTACCAATGGGATATTCACTAGTCTCGGTATAAGTGGAATCAATGTGATACATCAAGGTGAGTATTTGTTTCTGAACTAACTATGAATGAGTAATTTTAACAATCCTGTTAACTGCGTTTGTGAAATTAGTGAATTAATGGAATAATTTTCTTTATAATAGGAGCAATAACAAGCCCAAGAAAACTCCCTTATATTGGACAACTTACAAGTGAGAGAATGTTTTTATTTTATTTCTGTATTATTGCTCTGATAGAAGTGTGGAAGTCTATAATTTTTATTTCCTGTTTCTCAGATTTGAAGAAATTACGACTCGAATCGAATAAAATGACGGATTTCGCTATTGTATCAACAATCGTAACTCTCGAACACATTAGAGAACTGACATTGCTTTGTTACAAGGTAATTAACATTAATATAATTGATGTACCTACAGAAGTCTAAGTAAACTATACTATATTTTAAGAAATATTAAAAATTGTAACAGAATCTAATTTTGAATTAAATTTTTTAAGATTTCTGACGAGTCCCTTTTGATGCTGATAAATAAAATGAAGTTGGATTTCCTCAAGACGGAATTTTGTTATGATTTTTCGCAAACAGCTATCACATATGCAAAGGAGATGATGAAACGACGCGGGCGTGTGGCACAGATCAATGAATTTTGCTCCGGATTAGGAATTGAGCAGATGCACGAATTTCTGAATGAAAATGGTCCTGTTCATGTCTCAATACCAGAGTTTACATTTTAGGTCAAACTTTGTAACTCCATATTTTTATAATGAAGAAGCCTTCGGAATTCGTGCCTGAGACCTCCGTTGACAGCAAACATCAGCCAGCGTATTATAATGTCATTTGTTTTGTGATTCTCTTTGTACATCATCGCATCTATAGTCTATAAGTTCTTCAACATTGTGAATAGGTTTTCTCTAAAATGCCTTCCAAAAACGATTTCTAATGAATATAGTCCGTACCAAATATTTATACTAATTATTAAGTTTACACACAGTTTTTACAGTACCTTGTTATATAGTACAGTAAGTTTGTAAATGAATAGGCATAGTTATTAGTGATTACTTATGTAAATTCACATTGTATCAATGGATAGAATTAATTTGATGAATATAATATAGTTATAATGAATGAAATGGAATTAATGAGACAAGTGTTATGTTATTTGGTATTGGAAATAAAGTAGAATAATGTAATGCATCTCATTAAAATGCATTTAATTCATTCTCACTTTTGGCATTCCATCTTCTATAAGAAAATTTTAACTATATAGGATATGTCAACTTTATAGTTTTGCTTTTCTGTTGTGCATTGCAGTAGCTGGAATATGTACATAGGGACAGCAGTCTCTTTTTCATTGTTGTTTAGGTGCCTTCCTTAAGACGTGCAGGATTGCAGTTGCACGAATGAATGATTAAATGCAATGGAACTCGTTGTTGATAGAGTAAATGCTTATTATAATGAGAGAGAAGCACCAACCTTCACTTCTTGGCGTGAACTTACTTTTTATGCTCGAATTCCTGTACTAGGTAGACTACTATACTTGTCAGACAAGTTTATCTCATCCTACGGAATGAACTTTAAGATATCGCATGGAATTTGACTTGTTTTCACCATTCATCAGTGAATCAGTGCATTATTGTGTGCATTTAAAGCATTACCTACGATGCCTTTCTGTTTAGACTTTAGAATATGCGGTTTAGAAATGTAGTTCACCTATCAAAAAATGGATATTAATGATTGCTTTTCGTTGCAGACCTTTAATGCAGATAATATAGCTTTGAATCTGAATACAGACGCCTCTCTCTCATGTTCTCAACTTAGCAAGTGTTTTCTAAGCTGGTTACACCTTATTGCCGTGGGAGTTCAAGAAATTATTAGGCAGATGAACACAGGGAAATGAAAAGGATTAGCATAAAAATTGAGGTGTATGGGCAGAAAATGATTCAGCTTTTATATTATTTGATAGCTTTTAGATCGTAGATGTGCTTCATCATTTACTATTAGCACACAATAAGTAACAAGGTCATCCACACACACACTTAGACGATTTATCCAGTGATTGATTTCATTCACTAAAATTTTGTAAATAATAATTGTACCCAATAGAGGTTTTATTTATTATATTTTATTTTGAAAAGTCTATTGACCAATTTGAATTAATTTGCACCATTATGTCATGGCATTTTCTTTGCCTTTTCAGATAGAACCCTGGCAGTTGGCACACATTATTAGCCGAATGGGATATACTGTTTTATGCACCCGTATTTTACTCACAGATATACTAAAAATATATATTGTACCATGTCATTCTATGATTTTCCTATAGTTGATTACTATTTGTCAACATTCTGTAATATGGACCGGTATTGACAATGTGTAATTTTGATTTTCTCTGTTCTACGGAGGAGGAGGAATGAAACACTTTTCAATTCTAAATACTTGCAAGTAATTCACCTTCGTATAGTAAAGGGGTAGAAATCATGGCCTGCTGTTCATCTCTAACAATAGGAATTACTATAGCCATTTTGGATTTTGTAAGTCATACAAAGTATAGAAATTGCTGAATGGGCTATTTCAAGGGACCCCGTGTTCAAAATGCACTCTTCTAAGTTTTAAAAAGATGAATTTCGATTTTTTTTAAATGATATTACAGTTTGGTGGTCTCCTGGGTCTGGGAACATTCATGTTCATCCTTTTTGAATCCTCCTGGGAGGGTTCATCAAATGGAGATGGAAGTGCGCTTGCACTGTACTGTCTGTACTACTTTGAATTGCTGATTGAGTTACACTGTAAGAATAAT
>JAAAYG020006890.1:2565-26581 GCA_009936455.2 Tomocerus minor | reverse complement strand
ATGACGATGGGACAGTTCCAGTCTAGCCAACAACCAAAGTAAACTGAATAGAAAATAACAAAGTGTAAGAAAGAAAGAATGGTATAGAGAGAGAGAGGGCTGTCTCGGTTGTTTTCTAAGGTTAGTTAGCCGAGTAGTAGTTGTTTGGTCTTGAGCATTGAACACAGAATAAGTATGCCGGGCACAGAAGAAACATGTGTCTAACTAACTAACTAAGCTATATGTTGGCTCATGAATGGCTGTCCTGTCTTGTCTTGTCCCTATCATACATTACATACGTACGATTGTTCAGTTCCACATTTTCTACGCAGGTAAGAAGTGTTGTGTCGGACAGAAATACCGGCGGAATGCCATACCCGCTCACATTTAGTCAAACATATTAAACAACAGTGCCCATCTTCCTTCCCTTCTTCATTGCACTGCACTTGGCCACAGTTGTAAATGTCTCTAGACTCACTACTGCCACTAATATTATTATTACTCGAACACATATAATAAGACAACTACAGCAATGAGCTATTAAACAGCCTATGTGTATACACAACTAAGCGTACGTATTTAACAACTCCTTTTTTACACGGCATTTTATGACGTAACTTAACTCTTCTCTCTACCTCCACAATTTATGGACTTACTAAACCAAGGTATGCATTTATAAGTGCCACGGCACTAGCTACCTATCCATAGCTCTTCATGTTAAGCACTACCCAATACTTCTTCCTTCCTTTCCTACAAACTATAGATACTCTATATCATATACTACTCACTAGTTACTATTTAGTGATAAACTGTAAGTACCTAGTTCAGAGAAGAGTAATCACTTGCCTGCCAACAACAGCCAATGCTAAAGGATGCCCACTACAAGAATGAGATTTTTTCCAACATTTCTAAGCGTATCCATCCTTAGTGATCTATCACTCTGACGTTTATTGTCAACAGAAATATTTTTTGAACCACAGAAACATCCGAAGGGGTTCTTTTCAAACCCCTGTCAAACCTTTTCTTACAATCCCTACCTCATAATATTCTGTTTGCTAACTAATTATTCTAATTAGACACTAAAATGTACAACTACAACTCCTGGCCCTCTCACTCTCTTACTATACGTATTCTTTACCGTTCATTAATACCTAATATCGATCATAATCTTCATCACCACATATGATTTCATTTCAACACAGACTTTCATTTAAAAATAACCTAGTATCTCTGTTTTATACCAGTGACATATATTAACTTTTAAATTGGGAAACTTTTTCGATTAAAGCAGTAAAGATTACCGTTTCAAAGACATCTTGCGCCAACAAAATAGAAATAACTTCTCACCATAGAGTTAAAATTGGTAGTATAGTTAACATATGTAATTACCAAACTTATAGGTGATAACTCCATTATTTTTTCTTTTCATTGGAAATTAATCATTTTCCTGCATTCGTAAGAGGTGTTAGGTGTATCATGGTATATCTATATCACTAAAAATTATTCCTGTATCTAGTACAGATTAATAATAACTGACAAGTGCTGGAATATTGGAATATTAATAATTGAATTACCTAACTGTAAATGAAAAATTCTTGTACTTGGGCGACAGTATAAAGGTTAACAAATCTTATGGAAAAAACGGATATTTTGAAATGACTTAAGTTAAAAGTATCTCCAATAGAAATTTTTTCGTTCATAACATATTAGTGATTTCAGTTAGTGCTCCTCACATCGGGACTTATTTCCTAAAACTGGATGAAATCTTATACGTAGGTGTCTATAAGAAAATGTAATAAAATAATAGATAAAGATAAATCTCTCAGAATAAAATATTAGCACGTGTACAGCGTACATCAATGACACTCGTAATGTAGGTACACGTAAAGATATAATATTACTGCCTTCAACCCAAAACCAAGTGAGGATTGTAGGAAACTGATTCTATTGGAGTAATAATATGTAATTGGGAATGTGTGAGGTGCAGATTGTAAAAAGTGGAGGAAGGCGATATTGGAGGTGCAGCGCAATGAAAGAAGGAAGCGAGTGCAGGCAGGCCGGGGATGGCGAACCATAAAGTCAAGGGATTCCATTGCAGGGAAGCCAGTTCCGCTTGCTCCAGGCTACTGCACAATCAGATGAAGACTATTAGAGCAAAAGTTGGTGTGTGTCTAGTCTTCTGTTTGGAATTGTATGGTGAATGGGATGCCGGTAGGCAGTGCTATTCCTTGTCATTTCATGGCTCTTTATCCCAACCAGGGAAACAATGGCAGATAATTACGAAGGCTGTCCCTCGCCGACTTCCAGAACGGAGCTAACTTATTATTATTCTTTGCTCCCACTTTGTTCCAATCATTTTCATCCACTCATTTTATCCTTTAAATTGCTTTACTGTTTCCTTAGCTCGCTTACTCTTATAATTATCATGAATCATATATCGTAGTCACTCTCTTTCTTGTCAGTCTTAAAACTAATGTCCTTGCGAAAGAAACCTGGCTGAGCAAACTTTGAAAAGCAAAACAATAACAATGATTGCCAAATAAAATAGTGAACGTGCTATGGTAAACTAACACCAAAACAAAATGGGCTTTCCTTGAACACGATTTAAGAAAAGCTTATGGTGATACGTTTGTTTTTTTACTGTACGAAGTTGACGTTTGAATTTTTGGTAGAAAAGTGTCTGACATGAATTGACTTAATTCCATTTTACACTGTTTAGGTAAATTGACATGACATGGCATGATGACATGTTGGGTAGAAGTTGGAGGACGAGAGTTGCCTAGTTGGTTAGAATGTAGTTACAATGGCAAGACATCTTTATTTACTTTTGAAAAGGAAAAGTTGAAATGCGGTGTGAACTTGTGTTCAGATATGTTTAGTGGCTCTCCGGCTAATATAATTATTGCAGTCACATTGTTAGAGATAGAGAGAGAGAGAGAGGAGCTTTATGGTGCGGTTGAGTAGAGTTGAGCAGTTAGTTGGTTTTATTATGGAGCAATGACATATGATGGATAGTTAAATTGGTTCTGGGCTTTGGGACTATTCCCAGTCTGGAAATGAATAGCTCCTCTGCTGCAGCTCTCATAATTCCTGTATGATGGCCCGCTATGGGACATTTTATGGTCACTCCAATCGCCTCACAAATGAACTCCCAACTAATGTCTTCATTTTGCTTTTGTAAACTTAATGCTCCATCCCGTCCTCTCACTCAACTCAACAATGTGCCACAAAATTTCATGATCCCCACCCTTTCCTTTACTTACCACTATCACTTTACTTCTATCTACTACACCATGCACTCCACAACAACACAACAATATACAATTACAATGTGGCTACTACTACAAACAACTCAACTACCTACATAAACTCTCTTTACATACTACATAGACATACTAATACCACACAGTTAAAATCAAATCCTTATTATCTGCATTATGGCGTGTCTCATTCCCCCTTGTGTCATTTCAGTTATGGCTGTCCTAGTGTCGCATGTGCGTATTACATCTATATTATGCAACAATAACTCTAAATATATCTATAAATAGATTCCCTTGCTGATACAGACAGTTTAAAAAGAACGATGCCATCCGGAACGCTAAAATAAAAATATTCCCGACGCATAGTGCAATTTTTATTCTTTTTTGTACATTAAATAAATGTATTTGTGTTTCGGTTTTAGTAATTCATGTCAAGTTGTCTCGTAAAATAATGTACCTTTATATAGTTTCTGATTGTAAACGGAGGTCTAAAACACACAATTACTACACAACACAACCACAATAGATCTTTAATTAAGTTGCATAATTTTATTATTTTGGTATACATTCATAAAAGAAGGAATTAAATTATTTCATATGGATATGGAAAATGTTAAATCATTCAGGAAAAACAAAGTAATACATTCGAGATCTATGTATTTGTTTGAGTTTTGAACTGATTGTGAATATTGCCAAATGGACCAAAGGATATGGTATTCGTGATCTATTACTATGATAATCAGAATATACCAGTCCAGCTACACAAATGCGCACAAGTCAAAAGTACTAAAATTAAATATGTAGTCGGTAAGAGGTGCTATTTATAATGTGAATATTTTTTACACTTATAACGAACAGAAAAATGTTGAAAAATGACATTTCCATCCAGATTACGCAATAGGGGTGTATTCAGTGTCAATGTCGGTATGATCGGCTTCTATAAAAGAATCAGAATCGATATCTTTTGTGAGTACCCATTTATTGTATCGTTATCTATCATTTGAATTTGGAAGGAAGGGAAACCGACAAAAGATACATACTACAATGGGCAATTTTGTATTATAATGCTATAATAGCATTAAAATAAAGAATGAATTTGAATACACGTAACTTGTAGTAAAACAGTGAGGGTTAGTTTGTGTATATGTAGTTAGTTTGCTATTCATTGTGTCAGTGATTTTATTTCAAGAGCGAGACGAATGGAGAACCCCTCCCTCGTTGTCAAATGTTAGTTTTGGTCCGGAACTGAAGGGAGTTCCCTCGCGACCCTTGCGATTAGATAGATAGAAATGTATCCTTAAAATACTAGGAACGCTTTGTGTTGGAAATAATACAGTGCAATAGGAGGATCGTGTATCATCATAGGTGCCTAGTTTGTATAGATGAAAATTAAGTAAAAGAGGAGCGCGTGGTTGTCAGAGTACAAGTACAATGACAGATTCATTGAGTAGATACATCAAAATCATAAACGTCACTTGGGGACAGGCAATCCCAATTTTAGACATTTTTAGCACCCACCGTACTCCAATTACTAGCCAATTTATACAATCTGATCTGGTTTATTGAGGCATGTGCCCTATGATATCAAATCATTAGAGAATCACGCTCGAGCCTCCATAAAATCTCCATTTTAATGCTTTTCATAAACAGATTCATTCACATATGGTGATTTACTCGTCATGCACACAGTTCCCAACGAGCGCAAGTCGATTGTCACCAGAATGGAATATTATGTTATTTATGGGAGTGCACTCGTTATTGTATCGACGTAGTGCAACGAAAACGTTTTTACGTAATTGGACTGACCTTTTAAATCTATCCGCACAAAACTCCACTCCAAAATGGCAAATATTGTTATTACGAGAGTCTGAGGAGATTTTACACCTTATTTTCAATGTAGTTAACATTAGACGTGAAATCTTTGGTATTTATGAGTACATGCATGACTGTGTTACCTAATCGAACATACTTACAGCCTATTGCACTCTGACATAAAATTTTACGAGCCCAACTTATGACTAGTGTAAAACAGTCATTTCATTAAGAATTTCGACGAGTTTCTTTAGTTTTGCCAGTCTGGAAGGGCTTCATGTTTTATTTTGTTATGTCATGTCATGTCGTATTAAGTTAACTACATTGTTAAGAGAAAATTAGCAATGGTCCATAACAGAAAGCCACAGGAAAGAAGGTGGAGTGCCACAAAATACAAAGTACCTTTGCTTTTCTTTGCCAAGTTGTCCTCTCAGGGCAGGAGCAATACGTCCCAAAAACAAACTCTCCTAGTCGGGGATAGAAACTATGTCCGTCGACTGCAATGAAAACGAAATCATAAAATAAATGAGAGTTGCAAAGTAGTAATGTATTTAGTATCTGTATGGATAAGTGAGCTTCTCTGCGGGCTGTCAGACAGCCCACCCGCCTCTCACTTATGAACCATAAAATTCTCCGTGACTCAAGAAAGTTACAATTTTAAGCTTTCAATTTTGTTTACAGTTTATAGCACTAGTGCTTGCTTACCTTATAGACCTTCAGGAAAACGGCTATACCAAAACGATGGACACGGACACGGATCGTCGGTCACCCTTACCACTACAGCTACGGTATGTTCATATTGTTCTAAAACTCAATTACAACCCCGGACACACAAACTGCTTTGCATACTTAGCTATTCTTGATTCTTGAACAAATAAAATAAGGAAACACAAGGTCCAATTGGAAAATGGAAGGTACATATTTAAAATCGTGTAATGTGACTTCATAATAAAGGACGGTAAATCGACACAGGAAAATGAAATCAGTTTATCGATACTGATACTACTGCTGACTATAATGAAGGCGGCACATTTGAATAAGTAAATAGGGGGCAGGTTATAATTAAATGATTGACAATTGACATGCGGTCAATTTTCGTGTGACAAAGGCAAGCGTCCTGTTTACTTAGTAGTTCATATCCAAATTGAGAGCAAGGGAGCTTCTTCTTCTTCTACATATTTTACCTTTAAATAAACGCTAACTCATTCCCATGTAGCTTACTCACACTACAATGGTTCTACAATCGCGGAATCTATTTGAAGTTACAAGGGATTAAGATTATCACAGGTGATTCGATTATTGGCATCGGATTATATCGTGTAGGTCCTCTCTGTCGGTTTACTCATACCTCAAGAATTAAAGATAAGTGAAGGCAAGTCACTCTCGCCTGATTAAACTTCAGAAATGCTAATGCAAACTTAACCTAGAGAGAATGGAATGCAGTCTTCGTTTCGATTCGGTAATTATGCATAATAAATATAGTAGTGAGGTAGAGCAGAGTGAGAAAATGAATTTCTTCTAAACAATTGATATAATGTTGCATTTAAGTACATAGATGTAAAATTGGTTTTCACATTGATTTTCTCCTTGTTTGCTGTTGTTAAATGCCAGTAAACTACCACACTGTAAAATGAGTAGCACATGATAGCATAAATAACAAACGTAAATAGAAAGGTAAGTAATTGTAGTCTTAGAGGATGATATGTAAAGTAAATTACCGATGCGAAGGGAATAATGACATGAGAAGAAATTCCGTGAGGAGTGAGTGGAGTGCGTGAGTGAATGACGGAGGCAAGGGGAGCCAGAAAACGGAGCGAGAGTGTGTGAAAGATGTTAACCAATAAATAATAATAATAATGTAGGCAACGGTTGATTAAATGTATCGATTATGGACACCAAGGAGCAAAACTAGCCTTGCCAGCTCAATCATAATGGGATAGTTGACCTGTGACCTTATATCATCCGAGATTCATAGGGATTATCCGTTCCACTCCCGTTCCTTCCTCAACTCTCTCCCTTCCTTCTCATCTGTCACACTGATGGAATCAGAAATGCTGTAGAGGAATTCATCTTCCAGCCGAACCAATTATCTATACACTTTATCTTACCTTTAAACATTGTGCATTTGTTTTCAGAAAATCATTAAATGGCAAACCAAACATTTTTGAAAATAAAGCCTACGCAATTTGAATTTTAGGAAAAGAAATTTTCCTAATTGAAATATGCACAGTTTGAATAAATTATATTTTATTGTCTATAAACTATGACTATGTTGCATTGATAAGAGTGTATAATCTTGTGCTCATCTTCATTGAATGGATTCTTGTGCTGTGAATCTCAGTTTGAATGTATGCGTTAGAAGTTATATGATCCGGATAAGCGGAGCGGGAGGGGAATGGTCGGGAAAACGATACTAAATATATAATTGTATAATGGGTATGGTAAGACTGGTAAAAGAGATGCGCTGCATTGTTTCCCAAGTGTCAAAACATGAAATAGAGATTTCCTCAAGTTTCACCCCCTGCTCTTTCTCCAGTGATTGGGTCAAGCAGGAGAGGTCAATTGTGTGATGTGATTTGAGGGGAGGCCAGAGAAGAGAAATGTTCTGACAGAGAATTAATTCTTCCTTGGGTTTTTGCGCCCCCGGAAACATCAATAATCCGCTCCTGATACGTGTGATGTGATGTATTGGAAATATGCTAATCAGTCTGCCTGTTTTAGCTTGTTGACTTGACAGAGAGGAACGATGAGGATTTAGCTCTCTACTTGACTACCTTAGCACAGGGCCGATTACTTACCTCATTGTTTAGTTTGTCAGTTAGCTCACAATCAGTCAATCGACGGCACAGGTGAGTGAGTCTTTTTCTTCTTATGCCCATAAGAAGGATAGAGTATTTCTGTTCAAGAATATCAGACACGTTTATTAGTTAAGTAGATGCAGTGTGTAAAGAGATACTTAATGTATTCTATTACATTAGCGTATTAGTCGACGAGTATCCTCTTTCGAGACAAACGTTTCCTCTATCTCATCCTGTTCTTCGCTCTACTGTTCTAAGAATCCTATAATGTAATTGTGACTTACTACATGCACAGGTGATGTAATGTAATAATGTTGGAAAGAATGAAGTAGTATCCCCGTGTGGCATCCGAATGTGCATTTCTCTATTAACTTGGCTTCTTCAACTTTGCCCGTTGTGCTTTGCTTGACAGGACGGAGGTGATTTGAGTTGTGAGATAACTTAAGCTTAACTAAGTGGGAAAAATGGCAGGTAAAAGGCCAGAAGAGACCAGGGAGGTAAAAGATTACATTACAACTAATTTTAAATTATACACGAGAAAACTACAAGAACAAGAACAACATCAGCTAGCAACATTCTTTTTCTTTCAACATTACAAGCATAGCTGAGAAAACTGTCTATATGCACTTCACTTACAGATATATATTACATTTGTAGTGAGTCCTAGCAATTTATTATTGTTTCACTTGTTTCTCTATAGTTATCTTGAAAATAAAGATATAGCTTGCAGAGCAACCTGGGTAATTTACATCTGGAATAATATTATTATGGTAATAAAATAATACACCTACCACAGATAGCTGCATTCTGAGGAAATAATAAAAATCCAGATTAAAAAATGTAAGAAAAGTCCTGAGAGCAAATGTGTAGGCAGAGCTAAGAAAGTATAGGAATCACAGTTTCTTGGGATCAGAATTCAACGAAAGAATTCGGTACAGTTAAGTTAGGTGAAGTGACATGACAAGAAGTGGAAAGGAACTTAAAGAAAGGTGTCTGAAGTTGCGTAGTATTTTACATTTCATTCGTTTTACGACTGAAGTCGACATGCGAAGCTTCCAACAATGAGATTGTTGACCGTATTTGGCTGCGCATCCCCCACCACAAATTTCAATCAACTCGTCCTGTCTTCAATGACCAATTAGTTTGGGGAAAATATGTGCACTTGTGTCCGTATTGTTCCTATCCTCACCTCTACTAAACTTTAGCCAGTGCAATTTGACGGAGACAACTCAATGACACCAAGAATTCCTTAGTTCTCACATTCAATTGTCGTTTTTTTTAAACCATGTGTGTGTGACATAGTCATTACACTAGACACAATCTCACCTGTGATACATAAATATATATTCCGTATTTATACAATATAAGATTCAACAAGGAATCAATGAGTAGAAATATTGTGTAAACAAGAACACTTTAACAAAGCAGAATATTGTACAATAGTCTGGAGAGAGGTGGAGATGAGGATAAGAAAGGGTTGGGATTACATGAGCGGATGAGAGAGAAGAATCTATAAACAACTCATGCTAATAGTTAGTAATGCATCCTTCAAAAAAAGGCTGTCAATTAAAGAGTTGAGGTATAAATCTGCACTGTGCATAATAATCTGTATATTTTTAGGGTATTAGTATAAGTAGCATGTTCTAATCAACAAAGTAGCTCTTTATGCCCAACAGAATATGTAAACATCTAAATAGCTTTCCATCCCGTGTAATTTAGATTATGAAGGATGATCATGTGTTCAATTGTATTGTAATATTATGCTAATAATGGAATACATAAGCAGAGTACAATGCTTGATGCAGTACTTACAATGGCATTGTGTGCACTGATTGTGAGTCCCACTCAAAGTCAAGTCAAGTCAAGAAGAGGAAGATATCTCTCTGCATGCTGGACAAGTGAGTAAGGCAGAGAGGGACAAATCATTAGTTTTACTCACTTGCCTTGCTCGGAGGAAAAAGAGAGAGAGAGAGAGAGGATGGAGAGGGTCCATAAAGTGTAAGCTCCGCTGTCTGTACACAGATCTAGTGAGAAATGTGAGTGTAAGTGTAGCGAGTCTGATGTACGACGGGGGTGAAGTGACGAAGGAATCAGCCTCAAAAGACGCCTTCCTCTTTTGTGTCAGTGCACGTAAAAGGTGGACGGGGATGCCTGGCTCTTGCATTGCACTCCAGTCCACTCCAGACTCTTCAAATCCTAAATAATAGAGTTATCAATATAATGGCGCAGACATCTCTGCTGGACTTCTTGGTAGTTGGGCACTTAATTGCGTGGATTTTGTCGGCCGGCCGATCCGCATTGAATTGCGCGAAAGACCCATGGAGAGAGAGTTTTTTCAGGTCCGCACGGCGATGTGGTGTCCCGCGGAGTCCAACCGGATTCCCCCGTCACAAAAAATACACTCACTCACTAACCAAATTCACTCCCGCCCGCATAAATATACTCACTTATTATTTCCAACAGATTAAGATGATCTCCTCAGACCAGCAACACTATAAACCACGTCTCATCTCTCTCTCTCACTACTATATGGCTACTATTAATTATACGCATTGTTATAGTAGTATCATGTCTTCTGTAGACTACTCATCTCCTATCTGGACACTTCCATCTTGTAGCTCCGTCCCTTTAAATGCATAACTTCTACTAATCTTTTCATTACACAACTACATATGCATAGCAGATGAGACTATTCAGCTGGAATATAAATCTGCTCTTATCTATTCATCTCTTTAATAAGTACACAAATGTTGAAATAGTCATCATCTATGTAAATACGGTGTCAGGACATCCTATACACACCATTTTCATAATACCTGTTATAGTATCCATAGCCTACAGTTACACTCTATCAACCACTCATAGCTACTCATGTATGTACCAGTGCACCTTTCTCACTTTTACCATCTTAATTAACGCTTTTCTACACCTACACTCAAGAGGAGGCTATTTAATGAGACATCGTTCTCTTCTTATCACAGATTTCTAATGTTTTAATATAAATATACTAGTCATTCATAGTGTAAATAAAAGGCTAATTTGAAATTGAATCTGCAATTTTCAATTTTAGAATGGGGTATTTAATATTTTACTTTTTTAGTGAAAAGGTGACAATTAATAAATAATTGGTGTAAGCAAGTCATTTTATAAAATTGCTGGCATTTTTAATTAAGAGAATTATTAGTTGGAGCGAATTGAGTTGGCATTTATGCACTGCTATTGTAGGTTTTGTCAAATGTCACCAATTTTTGCATGCTAAGCTAAATATTTTAATTGCCAAAATAATTTGCATGGATTTTTACGATTGTACGTACCTATCATCAATATAAAACTTGATGAAGCCTATTATTCCACAATATCATTGATTGTAATTTTTGTTTTAAGGAGGGAGCTGTCCAAAGGTGTTTGCATAATTAGCCGAATGGAAGTTGTAAAGAGAGACGGGGTGATATATTTATGTAGGGAGAAGAAGCTAAGTACACCTATTCATGCCTTTATGTCTGTGAGTATTATTGATTATAGCAATAACAATGTCTAATGGTGAATGTAGAGGGTTTGTGGTGTGCATCTCTAACTACTTATCGTTAGGAAGGAAGATATTCGAGAGTTGATTAGGAATTGTGAATCTCCACGCAGTCTACGAGGTATTTTGATGATAAGAAATGTTTGTCTGACTTTGTTGGAATGAGAATGACTTCATAAAATGAAAATGTTGTGGTGTGTAAGTGTAAAAATGGGAAATGTTGAGAGTCGGAGGATGTAGAGTTGCATGAGTGCAATAAAGTGCAGTGCACATGTTTCGAATTCAGTTGACGATGCCTATTACTGTGAGTGAGTCGAGTTGAGTTCTGTTAAGTGGAGGTATTCATAAGTCAAGTCTGTCATACTAAACTAGGAAGCCACACCAAAGCAAAGCAAAGCGGGCAACAGTCAGTGCAGAAGAAAGTCAAGTCAGTCGAGAGCCATAAGAATTCAGGTAGTGAGATATTCAGCAGCTCACTCACACAATCACCTTTTCTTCTCCTCCACTTCTTCAAGACTCCTTTTCATATTTGTATGTACGATGTGATGTGTGGTGTGACTAAAGATCAGATGAGTTCCTTCGCATAGCTCAGCACACCTCCTCAAACACATCTTATATACATTACAAAAGTAAATACTATAGCCATGCAGTATCAACTAGACAGACAGCGAGATATATTCGTGAAGAAGATGAAGAAGACACGTATGGACTGATCATTACACATTCGTTTAGTATATTATGTGATGTTGTGCATTGTACCCACAGGTCCCTTCTTTAATTTCTATATTTTACTGATCTCTCTCACTTGACTTGAATACAGAACACCACAATAGACATTTCTCGAATTTTATCTCCTTTTCTCCTATGCACATAGTCCTAAGTAGCTAATGTTTTCCTTAAACTTCTGTATTTATTTATCTATTCATATATCAAGAACTATGCTATGTACATTGAGAGATACTCTTGTATATATGCTATAGTTGTGGTTTAAATTATGCAAGTGATATGTGAGCACAGGGAGGAATTGACACGAAAGTTTTATTGTATACATAGTAGCTAATAGCTAAATCTTCTTCTCCCCCGTCTCGCTTTCGACTCGAATTTGCCATTATATTATTGCCTGTGCGATTACAGGTTTTCCAGCTGCTTCTACCTTTTCAAATAGCCTAATTCCATGTGTAATAGAGCTACTTGGCTACTTAGCTTTACTTTTCTTTGCTCACTGACATCAGAGCCATTACATCCCATCACTCACAACTTATCACAACAAAATCCTTTTGATTTGCATAGCTAAGTAACTGAAGAGTCGACTTGACATCCTGTCTTTCTCCAACCTCCTCATCATGATCACAATATTATTTCTGCCTCAAATCATACTTGCTCATGTCCTGTCCATCCAGCCAGCGAGTCAATTCAAGTTCGGTGAGTTAGCCCCAGTCAGGTTTCTTATTCTCCTTGCAGTAAGTAGTATCCTTCTGACGAAAGTCAGCAGCATACGGCTACTCAACTTAACTCTACCTATATGGTGTAGCAACTTAAATAAATGGCAGTAATATTATAATGAATGCCTCAGAATTGCTTTACTTTTCTTGCATTGAGCATAAGCATGAAGTTGTATGTATGTATGTAGCATTGGATGGAGTGCAGTTATACATGGAGCAGGAGAGGACTGAATGGTAATAATAAGAAGAAAGAACGGTGAGCATTTTAAGCCACGACACCACCGCTGGCTAAAACTCATAAATGGCAACTTGGTTTTATTACATCCTTCCTGAGCCATTGCTAATAGTAGTTGTGAGCAGTTGGAGGAGCCAGCGGTAGCGAAAGCAGTAGTAATAACACACTGATAGACAGATAGCCGTAGATATTAAGTCCATGCATCTGCGAGATACACTCTCATGTGATGTCAGACAGCCAGACAAGCCACAGAAATCATTTCTAGTAGCCAAAACAAGATCTGTCCTAGATACACATCAACCATGCTCAATATCTCAACTCTATTTCATACTTAGACTTCTCCGCCATCATTCCTTTTCAACTCTATATCCTCTCCTCAGTAGTCTCTCGTAAATTTAACAGTTTTAATATCTAATATACATAATTTCAAAACTAACTGGCATTTAAGAAACAACTGAAGATTTAATAGGGAACCCTTGGGGTATCCTACCAAACACACATCCCAGTTCTCAATTTTATTTTACACGATTTTATTTGTTAGTTCCTTGGTAAGACCATTACTGAGACAATTCAGACGCAATTCAGTTGATACGCCATGTATTGTATTTGTAGCAGTGATGGGCACGAGCTCTTCCCTAGTCATACTGGGACACTTATTTAGCAAGTGACCACAAAGATACTTTTCCCAAAATCAACTTAAGGAACAACGTTATTAAGACGCGTCCCAATTTTTAATATGTCCCTTTTATTTTTTTGTATTAGTTTCTTGTAGGAACCTCTTGAGAAGAGCTGTATTACTCCGCTTTCGGTTTCTTTCTTTGCTGAGCTCTGATATTGTAATAGCATTATAAATAATAATAACTAAAAACTGTAGCAATAAGTAATACGAGGTGTAAAATAATAGGTGTACAATGTACAATACTGTATGCATAATAATAATAGATGAAAGCACAGTTAAAATGAGACATGTAATAATAATAGTAATATTTTTGGTATGCTCGGCATATTATGTTAGATGAATAGGCGTTATGACGTATTAAAGATGCCATAATAGTTACACTATAAGTAACTTAAATGAAGAAAAGCAATCTTAGCGAGTAGTAAGTAGCTATAAGTCGAGGAGAGTTAACTAAACAGATTAATATCCAGTGTTTTATTGCTTTCTTTTGTGTCCAACACTATTCTATCCTATTATTCAATTGAAGCTGGTAGAAGGTAGACGAACGGCAAAGTCTAGAGGACCCGAAATCAAGTTTAGTGTGTCAGAAGTCGGTTTTGAGGGGAGCAGAACGTGTTCAGGGGTGCAGTGTGTGGCAATAATATAAATATAAAAGGCTCTAAGGTAATTGCCTATAATTTATGAAGTTATTGCGCTAAAAAGCTCAATTACTGAGACTATGAGGAGAATGCAGTGAAGTCGTGAGAAGTTGATATGAAGAATGAGGATAGTAAGCAATAGTAATTCTAGTAATCATAATGGCCGTGTGTTATAGAAGAGTTTTCTGCACTGGTGAAACAAAGTCATAGTTCTCTAGCTGGAGGAAGAAGGGAGCAAAGGTACTGCTAGAAGAGTAAGTAAGGATATAGTCAGAGTACACACATATAATATAATAATAAAGAGTAAGTGTGTAAGAAGTTTGGGCTGTTGAGTGTTATGAGTATGTGGATGATAGGGAGTGATAAGGGTGCCATGTAACTATGTCTATAGCTCTATAACGTTGGCATTTATCTCCAGAATTGCATGTCATGTCAAGCGATAATAGAATAGTTATTTAACGAAAGTCACAGTCGAGTCGAGATAGTCTCTCTCTCTCTCTGATATTCGTCTATTGTTCGCTTTCCTTTTGTTTTCTCATAGCCACAGGCTCATTGGCTCTTAGTTAGTTTGTTAGCGCATTGGGCTTTGACATTCATTAGTCTTATGCTCAATAAATATGCTTTACTCCCCATAAAATGTGACGAAAATATGCAAGGCTCACTCACAAGGAATGCTACAGATATAATAACTAGCCATACAGATATATAACTCATTTCCTATATCTCTGACTAATCTCTGCTCAACAAATAAGAAACATAGTTGCACTAACGACTATTTACTTAGCTATGTATTGTAGCTGCATGTAGAACTCAGGTGTGTAGTTGGAGGAGCACCTTCTTCTCAATAAACACATCTGGAAATTTTGTCTTTGATGATGATGAATATGAAACTTTTATTCCCTTTGCTTTGCCCGTCAAAGTTTAGCGGAAAAGACGTAAATAAAAAAGATACGCTCGTAATTCTAACATTTCTTTAGAAGCCACAAAGAGATATCAAAAAGGTAACGATAACCTCAGCCACGAGAATTCGCTAATTAGACAATAAGACATGCAGCGAGGCAGAGAGTCAAAGGAAGCTTATTAAAATATCTAACGTAGACTCACTAAACAATTTATTATTATTTAGACATTCTAATAGCTGCAAACCATCTCGGCTTTTTCTATAGTCAGCGATAATGTCAAGAAAAGGAAAGGGGAACTAGAGTAACAACTATATCATTCATTTATCCTTTCCTCATTTTTTCCCAATTGGCTAATTTGCGGAACCCTCACTGAGTTCTCTCAAACGGCTAATGGATAATAAACTCTACTTTACATGTACCACGATGTTTTGTTAATGATTAAATTAAGTGGGAATAATTTTTCCCCTATACACAATAAATAAAGACATACTTTCTTTTCAATCACAATTGAATGACTTGTCTTGACAGCTACAGATGGGCAGAAGACAATTCAAAATGAAACGTTAAAAAAGTAACGAGAAAAAGATTATCTTTTATTTTGCACTCTAATTGTCCAATGATTTTGTATATCCGAGGGAGTACGGCAAAAATTATAATAGAATTTCACTCCAGAATTGTGTATAGTGAAAAGAGGGAAATATTTGCATATTGTGTAGGTAGCTGTGATAAAAATGTGATAGATAAAGGCAAGGCTTGCCATAGTCAGCGAGCCACGTCAACCAAGTCAACCTTTTATCTGTTCCTTGCAAATGCAGGCAAAACAAATGCAAATGAAATAAATAAGTGACAGATAAATTCATGTTTCTGCGATCTATAGATAATACACATGAATAACAGGCAAGCAAGGGTACAAATCACCTTTTAGCGGTTATAATATAATGTGCTAGTGATGTGAGTCAAGTCAAGCTACACGATGATACGTACAAGTTTTGTGATGAATCCAAAGGAAGAAATTATTTCCACTCGCATCTGAGCATTTGCACTTATCTTAATTGATGATTCTGTGAAAATTGAACTCATTAAGGCTCGACCTGGCTTCGTTTTAGATAATCACAGGCGAATTACTATGCATGTGCTCAGATATTAATTCTCCGTCGTTTCCTCATGCATAAGTATATTATTGTGCTGGGTGCGATTGAGATATAATAATATGAGGAGTTCTTCTAGGCAGCTGGGACGGTTTACTACTCTATTCTCTCATATTAACGCATATTATGCTAGAATAAAATATAGAGACTGAATTGAGCAAAAGCAGCCGGTCGATTGAAACTAAATGAGGCAAGACAACATAACACTTTTAAATTGTAAGACAGGCGAGGCCACTGATATGTACAAACAGATATGCACATCACATGCAGAAAATAATAGAGCATCCTTACATGCAACTAATATAAACTAGATTAAATAGATTCGACTCATGACTGCCCTTCTTTATTACCATCTTCGTTCCTACTCACTCATTACAATTACATGTTTTCTCGAAACTTTAAGGCAAAAATCCCAAGCTCATTCCTTTTCCCTTCAGTTCAGGATGGACACAAGAATTATGCCTCCGGTCACCGGTGTGAACAAATCCACATTTTCGTTTAACTTTTAGGACAACAACAGCCTAGCCCTCATCCCCACACTACTATCTCTCTATAAACCAAGTCAGACCATCTCAATAGTCAACCACCACATCCCGTCCAGCTATATAGGTACTCTTTATGGCAGAACAGATGATGGATAGATCCTAAAAACTTTGTTTATTACGTGTAGAAATTTATCCTTCTTTTATTTTATACTTCACTTTTGATTTCAAACAGCTCTCACTCTACATCTAATTTAATTTCAAGGCAATTAATTACTATTCGAATCAATCAACTCAATCTAATTACATTTTTCTACAGCGCAAATACATGTTTTCTTAATCTACACTAATTTGACCTTAGTTTGACCATTTCAAAATAGGATTTCATTAAAACCATATCAATTAGGAGATTAATAAATATTTATATAGGTACTTTTCATATTTTTATATGAACTTATTTATAACCAAGAAGACAATTAAGTAGTCTACTTAATTTCAAAAGCGTTTTTAGTATTTCTTGACATGTATATCTTGTTATGCAAAAGATAAAAGAAAGACAAACGTATAGAGAGCCAAAGAGCGGCACATCACATGATTTGGTTTTCTGGGCATGTAATAATTATATTCATTTAAAAAACGTTTCCCGTATATTGTAATTAGTAATTATAAGTGAAATGCTGCAAAAGAGTAGATGAAGTCACTGCTAATAATACTAATAAATAAATACAAGTTGGCTGATATGATCTGGACTGAGGTTAGGAGAGTTAAGCGATGATGAGATCATATGAGATCACGAAGGCTGAGCTGTTATTATAATTAAAGAGTAAGTTGTCGAGATTGTGTAAAGTTGTGTGTTATAGAGGTAGTGTTAGTTTTTCTGATGATATGATGTGCTGTAAAGTTACTTCAGGACAGATAATAATATTTGCTTTTTGTTGGAAGTGAACCAAGACAAAGTCACGGCATTCATTTCATAAATTATGAATTTTAACTTAACACCATCGGAATGAGAAGCATTCGAGGATACCACACACATAGTACCCCACCAAGTACCTACATTCGTCTACATACCTACCTACCACACTGACAACAGACACAACGCATTCTTAGTTACTCAGCATTTATTTGCATTAATTCGCACACTGTGTGGATACAAGTTCAATTATAGTGCAAAAACCATCTCAAAAAAACGTTTACAAATATGGCAAAATAATACGATACAAAGTGTAGTTGATGCTATCTTATATGGTTCTGTCACTCATTTCCGAACACATAAGGAATTTCTATTGACGCTATTCCCTTTGCGCATCAACTTTTCCTGTTGTACATAATAAGCAGTATAGTATACACTGTTTACTAGAATTCTTATGAGCAATGAGTGATGAATACGTAAGTAATGAGTTGCGAATTTTAAGAATTTAGTTTTTGAGACATGCGTTGAATTTGAAACGAAACGAGCTTCGTTTATTTATTGCAAATTTTACCATGCTAATATTGACAATCTATTTATTTAATAGAAATTTGCTTTCCTACTGAACCTGCTTGCCTACATGTAAAGCGATTATATTTATTATTTTACGATACTATTAAGGTGATTATAGCATGCAACATTTCTGCTTTTTTAATTGCAAACTTCATACTCGTGTCGTTTATACAATTTTCGTCCGTATGTGAAAACTGTAAAGCAATTATAATTAATTAGCCTATTATATAAATTAAGTTTACACCGTAGTTAATTTTTAGAATAGGAGCTCATTGGCTATTTTAGGATTAACTAAAGAACAACGAAGAAAATTGCAAGAAGTTGAATACAAGGTGCTTATGAAAATATCTTATTGTACAAACTGATTGTAGCCTGTGGGTGTAGAATATTACATGAATCTTCAATTTAATGCTTGCTATAAACTTATTAATGATGCTTTCAAGGTTTTGGCTTTTGTAATAGCCCCAATTTATTTTTTTCATTACTGTCTATTTGGTTATTTGTAAATGAGGAAACACGAGTTGCATCTACACGAAGAAAAATAAATTGTGAATTAAAGATGGTCTAAGTGTGAATGTGAGCAAAATAATTTTCCAGTAATAATGAGGATGTTATTGAGTAACTGTGCCGTGTCCGTGTCCTTAATCGAAAGCTCATAAAACATGGTTAATGAATGGGCTGAGTTGATTTGTTGAGATTGATGTTAGTTGTAGAAAGTTAATAATAAATGGATATCATAAGCCATCAGTTATTCCTCCCAACGCAGAGTTCTAATTTACGACGTTAATGACAAAGATAACGAACTGACACATTGACGAAGAAGATTCGAACGAATACTATCTCTTTCTCAATTAATATTTTTATGACCTGATTCATTTATGTACTTTTAATTCATTATTTATTTATATTCTGGTTATCTTGTAATAAAGTAGTTATGAATTTTTAAGGAAGTGATTTAATTTGACTCCCCTGTTCTCTTTTAAGCTTATTAGTTACACAGAATGCTGCACAGAATGTCTATCAGATAATCTTAAGTAGTCCAGCTATATGACAGAATGTTTCTTTGGCCGTTGTCTCATTTGACATGCTTGTCAGATTTCGTTAACATTTATTATTACTTAACTAGTAATACGCAACATTAGTGTATGAAAGGCTGAAAAGCTAATTAAAATATGCTTAGCAATGGCTAATGCCTTCATAAAATTAAGTAAGTTCGTGCGCAGCAAATCCAGTCGCTAGTAAAAGGCCCAGTAGCTCAGAGAGATGATGAATGAATAGCAGTAGAAAAATAAACGATAATTTTTTAGGCATTTTCTTAGTAGCCCCACTTAGAGAGAGATACACCTACGTATATGAACCTATTATCTTTAATGTATTTATTGACTGTTTGCCATAAAAATGTACAAATGTGTCCAAAGAAATCAACCGTGACCTTTTCTGCCACTTTAGTTTAAGATTTCGTGTATTTCTACTGTCGTAACAATCTTAAGATTCAATTGACAGTCAACTTTCAGTATATAACTTTATCTGGCCGTATCTGTACATGTAGATTTCTATCCTGAAACTTATTTCTTTATATATAAGAGGGTAGTTGAAGTGATAAAAGGTTTCTATAGAGCAGAGAGAATGATATATGTTGATAAAGTGGGTGCAAAGTCAGCTTTGTACAGGAGCCTATAAAGTGTATTTGTTACACAGAGTCTGGGGAGCAAATGCTAATGTGTCATCTGTGCAGTCATTTCTATTTTTAATGTCAACGATTATCTCGACTCTATCTGTATCTTTGACTTCCATTTCCTAATGGTCCATTTTCTTTGGATTCTGTGAATTGATTTTCTGTGGCTCTGTATGAAAGGCTTTCTATAGATCACATAATTAATTATCAATTGAGTCGTAAGTTAAAGTTCACCACTAATAACCATAACATAGTCCATAAAAGTATTAAATAGCTTAGCAAACACATCTCATTTAATTTTTCTCAGATTTATGATGAAACTTATCTTTATCTGTCCTCCACGAAGTCTGCTTGAACTTGTTGTTGTGCTGCCTCCTGCTCTCCCTCACGTAGTCAAATGACGAAAACCAGAAGAGAACAACAGTAACGTTGTTAATCAAAGGGAAAAAATAGAAAAGAGCTCATCCTAGAACCTTGTTCGTTGTGTAATAGATTATTTTAATGTAGATGTTGATGGAGTCATTAAAAACTTACAGAATCAACTAAAATTCAAACTGATCTAGTACATACCTACTGTAATGCACTCAGAATAAATATATATATATATCATTTAGTGATTATTATCTGTTCAGATGTAATTTCAGATGAATCGTGGAGTTTATTGGATTAATTATTACTTTGCCTAATGGAAAAGGTATATAAATAGTTCATGACATGAGAGAATGTGTATCAGAATGACGTGGGACTGCATGACTACTGGGAATGTACTTTGCATCACATCATGATTTTAATTATAACATCAATGATAAGTGATAACTCACTTTTAACTCCGTTTCTCTTATAAATATATTTGTATTTTCAACTGTCTATATAATAGATTTGCATTTGATTTGTAATTCTGTATGGAAATAAATTAAGATCATAAGTTAGACTTTGCATTTGAACTGAAGTGAGAAATTAGCATAGTACAAATGCAAGTGTTGTGTCTGTAAACAATTTGAGTGCTAATTATTTCTTAATTTATTCATAGATTTTTATGTAGTTGTTGCAAATGCATTTGCCTGCATTTCATTCGGTGTAAGCTGTAAACGAATTTACGAGAGCAACTCTTGGCCTTTTCCTTTCCTCAAGGCAAACAAATGACTCGGCTTTCTTTAAAGGTGGTTTCTAATGTATAAATTGATATGCATTTTGTAAGTGCATATTATAAGTATGTGGAAACACGTTCAGAACAAAGTTAGGATTAGTTGAGAGAGACAAAACGAGTATAAGGGCTGTGTCTTCCATCCATTCCTTCAGAAAAGGCAAGAAAATAATAGTGATAGAAAAGAGAGTAGAGGCATTGTGAAGTGTTGGCAAGAATGAAATTTAGTCTGGATGGTCATCGACCAACAAGAACGAGCCATTTAGGGGCATTTAGTATCACATTATCGTCTCAGCAGTAATTTTGATGATGAACTAGGAAAGCAACTCTTGAGTTGACTTGATTTTGACTTGAGTATTTACATCAATTCAAATCAGAGCTCTCCTCTAATTCTATTAGCTATACATTAACTAAACGCTTCTCCTTATATACAACTTTCCATGGGATATTATGTTCACATTCCATTTCTTATGTCGAGCCACAAATTCATTTCTAACTCAAGTCAGTGAGCTATCTACTAGCTTCCAATAATTCCTCTGTGTATATAGCAAGGCTGCAGTTCTATGTGGTTGTGTATGGAGACAAGGAATTGGTATTTAAGATAGATACACACATAGAGTCAAGAAGAGAGAGAGAGAGAGAGGGAAATTAGCATTCAGATCCAGTTCGGTGTCAGAGTTAATATGTTATGTTATGTATTTCTTGTTTTCTGTTAAGATTGGTTTGGTGTGGACTGGGACCTGACTGGAAAGAGCTCCGAGCTAGCGTTTAGCTATGAATATAATTGGGAGCTCTTTTATATTTCCACATGAATTTTTCATTTGTTTAAACTTAGGATGTTTCTAGACAAGTTGAAATGGAAGTGAGTAGGAGATCAAGACAAATGCTCGGGTAATACAATCCGCGTCCACTACTTCGACTCAACAAACTCAAGTCTCCTCTCTGTGACTATCAAATGGATTTAATGATGCACAGTATAAATGCTCCTTGCTTGTGTGTGTATGCAATAATAATTTGAATAGTGCGTTTGGTTGGTAGGTAGGTGCTCTGGTTTGATTGAGGTGATGTGAATTGAAGTCTAGAAACAACAAGCATGTAGCTACACAGTGTAATAGCAATGTAGTAGATATTCAGCTTAAATAACTGCAAGTGAAACATGTTATTATTACATCCACAAAACACGGCTACCCATCAATCTAACGCATTTCTCACTTGTTCTTTTATTCAGGGGAGGGCCACTTACCACCACACTCATACAACAACCAACAGAATGCACATATATGGACAGTCAAATCATTACTATAATTTCTTCCAAAGAATTGCAAAATTACAAATCTATTGTTGTATCTTGGATCTGATATGAAGGCAGAAATATTTTTTGTGCTTTTTTGTATCACATATAAATATATATAGTGTCTATAACCCACAAGATGCGTACTGTCTTAACATTAACATTACAATTAGAATTAACATAAGCAAAACATGAAAATGAAATAAAAGGGTCAGCTGGCCATAAGAGTCAGAATATTAATATTAATATCCTTTTACTATCTGTACACATGACATCACAACCAAAACACATGAAAAATCAAATGGGAATTAACTCTGGAATTGAATAGAGAGTATGCACACATAATATAATAGAAGAAGAAGAAGAAGAAGAAGAACAGAGTGTAACTATGTATTGCTGGAAGCTAAATAGAAGTTGATTGATCATTATGCAGTATAATTTCCTGCTCCTCAATTACATTACATTACATTATTACGTGCATTTACATTTCATTACATTAGGCTAATGTCTATAGACAAAGTCAATGCCAAATAGGATAGAAGACATGACATAAGATAGCATGATCCTCTCTCTCTCTCTCTCTTAGAGCATACGTCCCTAGCTGACTTTTGTACTTGGTATTCAAAGAGCGATTCCAGTTGAGGTAAATTGAAGTTAAGTCAAGTGAAGGCAAAACATCAGCCATCAAGATATGATGTGATATGATAATAATTGCACAAAACAACATAACTTGCCAAACCGAAAAGAAATTATCTCCCTATAGTAAATCTTCCTATACTTATAGAAGTACATAATTTACTACATAGATACACTCATCATCACATTACTCACACAAATCTTACTTAAGTAGCTATGCGTACTATTTAGCTAATTGTAACCTCTAATATTTCATAGGGATTTTTTTCTTTTATTCTCCTACCTAATAATTATTATACTTAACATAATTACCTATGGGGAAGCCAAGTAACTTATTTAGCTCAATTGGTATTTACTCATTTTCGACTGGATTCTACTGCGTAGCTCTCTGGCTAATAATGATTGTACTATGAGAAGGTAGTCAGATAGGCTGAACGAAACGAGCATTTTGCATCTGACTGAAAGTTAAACACCGAGAGCTACGGATGTCATGAATTTATCATGATCGTCTGACCAGCCAACAACTAACTCCATCCTCACTCTTTTCTCTCTCTCTCTCTTCCTTTCTTTGTGAAACAGAAACTTCTGTTATGCTCATGTCCGTCGTGGCTTAAAGAAAAGTAATAATAATAATAAGTATGTGAATGAGTAATTCGTTGAATGAAGTATTTATGACCCGGGGTGAAGAGTTGAGGAGAGGCTTGAAGAAAACAACATCAAGGAATTAGGCATATCACCAACACATCCACCATCCTATTTACATTCAGATATGCACATGTGTTCTATTGCATTGTCTGGAAAAGAGAATTAGAATCAGTCCAGGCCCAAGCACTTGCTATTCCTATAAGCTAAAGACAGGATTATAATATTATTATTATTATTATTATTA
>JAAAYG020006878.1:0-56684 GCA_009936455.2 Tomocerus minor | reverse complement strand
ATTTGCAATTAAATAGAGAGAATTTCAAATCTCTTCATTAGATAATCAAAAACACCAAAAATTCCCAGTATGTACTTCGTGAACATGCATTCATTTTTTTCTCTGTTCTGATTTAGTTTTCTAGATGGTTCTGAGTAATTGGCTTACTTTTTCTACCTAACACTCAAGTCTGTAGAATAGATATACTTGAGCGTAGAGCTTGGACATGTACACATGTACATCGTAAAGAGTTCTTCTTATGTAACCACCTAATATTTTATTGCATAAAAGAAATTTGATTTTTCCTTCTCCTTTTTATTGCATAGAAAAATATTTATTGAATACTTTATTGAGGCACTCAGACTAAAAATGTTATTGCCAAATAGCATTTGAAACGAAATACATCATAAATTGCTTGACTCCAATTCAATCCTAATGGCAAACTACATCATTTTCTTCTGACTTTATAACTTGTTAATAAGAAAAGTATATTCAATAAAAAGTACCCCATGGTACACGATAAAAAAAATCTATAGGTAACTACCTAAATCTCACTCACTCTGACTCAATATTCAAATGATCTAAAGAAAAACATGTTTAATACAGTTCTCATGCAACCGCCTAGAAATATATCGAGATTTTTTGTTATTATTAGGTTAAAATTAGTAATTGAAGAAGTAAAAAAAAAGCTGAACTACTTTCAGTTGCAATCTGTAATATGAATATTGATAATTACTATTAACTTAACTACTTGAAAGGATGAAGTTCTCTTTCTCAAAAAAATTCTAAGATAAAAATAAATAGACAGAAAGGGATCTCATCAATTCAGGCAGTTGAGTAAATATGGTTTAAGGGAAAATAGAATATTTATTCATAGCGTGGGTAGATGTAAAATCTGCATGCAGAGGAGAAAAGAGAAAGTTAATTAATTAGGAATTCACAAGTTGATGGGATTTGAGATTGTTTGCAACAAACTAGGAACATTATTGTGTGGCTGTTTCTGAGATGTGAGATGAATATTCTGTGTTCGTGGAATTCATACAAATAACAACATAACTTTTGTAAAGAGCCATTATTCACAATTCAAATAACGAGATTAGGTAAAATTAAGTGGTGATTTGAGATGTGAATCTGGACAATGTAAATGGTTGGGGATGTCGACAACAATGCAGAAGAAAGTTGAGAGCGGAAGGATTTTATGATGTAGACGTTTATTTCACTGCATATGAATGAATCATCCACAGAAATGTATTAAAATTGAAAGTGGAATTTAATGAAGCAAATGAGGCATCTGTGGTGAAAGTTGGTGAGGAAATAGAAAATCGTTTCACATGAACGGCCAAGTACCTACACATAGGGATTTAATAACAAAAAGCCTCTGATTGTAGATACTAGGGACTGTTGTACTACTAATAATACACTTTCCCTTCTCCTATTAACTACTGTTAGTACAATCGAATTTAATGTAGCGTAAAATCTCGAATATAAGGCGCCGTAGTCTCGGAATTCCAACTGCGCCTCCCAATTGAATACTTCTGTGCTAAATACTGACCTTTCGGAGAACTTTGTGGTCATTGGTGAATTTGCGTTCTGTATAGTGGATAAGAGGGATAGAGTAATCCAAGTTTTAGGCTAATGTGAATATATTGTACTCGTTTCTGTAGAGAAGTTAGCAGAGAAATGTTTTGGATGACTCTTGTGTTTTTCCCAAGAAATCCAATTCACATGCTTAAAATCGAGGGAAAGTTGTGAGTCGTGACCGACGAGCTTTCAGCTCTATAACTTCAACGCTTGCCACAGAAATAAATACTTACGCCAGCATTTTCAATTCCTACTGTAGATATTTTATATTCAGTATATGTGCAGCAGTGCATAGGACGACAGACTACTCCTCTCTGTCAAGTAGAATAACTACACAACTATAATTCAAAATGCTTTCTAGTGGATAGAATCCAACGTCTTAAGTCTTATTGTTGGAATGGAGCTCACAATTGTGCACGACTACCTAACAGAGTAGTCAGAGCAATGTCTCTGTCTACTTACAAGACTTCTCTGCTATAAGCTACGTAAATATTACGCATCAATAAGGCATATCAAATGAAATAAAAGAATGGCTACATAGACGCCCTAACTTGACTCACTCTCCACTTTCCTTGGCAGTGGAACGGATATGGAAATAAATTCTTTGTAAAAGTACCTAGTTATCTTGCTTTTCATTTGCTACTTTCCCTATTCCTACCTAACGACACTTGGAAATACCAAGAATCCCAGTTCTGCCCACTTGCTTTTCTGATAGACACATAACATTACATTATGCTACATCTACATCAACATTATCTCTACTATTTATTATACAGACACGTAGGTACTCACGCCCAAAATTGCAAAATACTTTCCTCCCGACCAAATGACTACCTATCTATATCTTCTGCCGACTCCAACACATTTATTCCCCCATTATCGCTACCAACAACGTATAAACACGTAGACGAATTAACAGAGAAAGATCATATCTCCCAAATGCTATATACCAAGCGGAATTTAATGCATATCCTCACGAAAGTATTTTTTTCCTTCTTTGACGAGTTGCTGAAAAGACACCACTATTCATTTATGCACAATTAAAATAGATTTAAAGACAATAATGTTTTACGACACCATGATTCATAAAAGGAATAAAACGACCCCATTTTGGGTTAATTGGTAATAAACTCACAGGAATAACGCAATTAATGATGGTAACAGTTTCTCCATGTCATATAACACACAGTTTCTATAATTTATGTACACAGGCATATACTCGCTTAATTGAATCATAATTGATGATTAATTTTTTAAATAAACTCAGAACATATAAATTTATAATACGTATTTTGTGCATGTATGATATATACAGAAGAGAGTATGAATCAATTAAACAGGAATCTTAATAGGAAAGAGCAACGTTTGAAAAGGAGATGGCGACTCAAGATAAGGATTTTCTGTAAATATTGCTAAAATAAATAGGAGAGGCTACATTTGATATTCTGTACATTTGAAATTGAAGGGGAATGTATGAGAGCGTAGGCAGTGTGTGCAGTGCGCGTAGTTAGGAAGGAAAGTAGTGAATAGGATCTAAAGATCTTTGACACGCATGTAGAGATAGGTAACAGGATTTCATCAATGCGATGTGTGAATGAAAGGCAGAGATAAATAAAAGAAGGCTCTGTATTGTGTTGACTGTATTATTGTGCCAGAGTCATTGGCAAGGAGGAAGAACGGAGAAAGTCGCAGAGAAATCTTTCTCTCTTCTGACATTTTATGAAGATGCTCGGAAGTGCGATGTGATGGAGACGAAAGAATTACCAAAGGACTCTAAAGGCCTTTCCCATTGATATCTTAGAAGCTGGGGAGCTAAACTCAAAGAAATTACAGCAACTGACGCATAACAATAATGCGGGCGAGTGGGTGCATAGAGAGACTAGCGAGAGGCAGGCACGACAGCCCGTCATGCATTCACATTTCCTAAATATAAAGAAAGTGAGCAGCGACTAGTAAATACTTTCACCTCCTGCAGAATATCCATCTTTCTCCCCTCACTAATATTAGGACGAGCAAAATAGATGCCACTAGAGCAGGACACGATTTTCCCTATTCGAATTTCGATTCTAATAAATACAGCTGGCGTTGAATGCTGAATTGTGTTGTCTATCGAATGCTATGCATGTATGTATGTAGATTGCGCGGAGAAAACAGGGAAAACTCTTCATTCATGCAGTCAAGTCAGGGAAAAGGAAGACACTGGAAAATGAAACAAAAAGCGTCAATCCCACTGCCATTCCTACTTTATATTCATAACCTATTGTGTTTATAAATATTATTATATGCATTGCTCACCATGTCACATCCGCCAAAATGCGTAACAATATAAATACGTTTATAGTGAGGCTACATACCAACTGATAGCCCAGTGTACAAACAGACTCTACCATTCAGTTTTCTTTTGTCATGAATACACTTGCCAAGTTTTTTGGCATTTCCCAATACAAAACTGACACACTGAAAGAACGTGTCTGCTCCCACAGACATTAATCAGTCTGTAATAAGTCTGCAGTTCCACTATTTATCAACTGTCTACGCACCGAAACCATGGAATAATACATTGACTATCCACTTCCTGCATTATGAAGATATCAAATATGTTGACAGGAATGGAAATAGCAGATTTATTTTTCGGAAAATACAAAAGAAACTTTTAGCATTCACAAACATATAGTCATTTACTATTATTTGGCAATCCAACATCTCATTAGACTGGACATTTTATGATTTTTAATCGACAGAGTAATAATATCAATATAAATACACAAAATGTAATTCTTGGGATTCTAAAAATCTGTCTGCTTATAAATAAACGTAGACTAAATCTTTTCAAAATCCAATCCAGTTTGGTATATTATATATAAAGTAGACATAAAGTAGGATTGTGTAAAAATGTAAGCTCGATTTGATGCTGTACAGTGGTGTGAAACATGTGGAGGTATTGATTTGAGAGTATAAAGACAATAAAAAGGATCAGGGTTGTTTTATGGGCAGAGGAAATGATTTAATAGTGACAGTTAGTTAGTGAGTTGGAGAAAAATACTTTTGTAGCTTCATTAAACCAATATTGGTAACTATAAAACAATCTGAGGAGAAGAGCTGGGAAGAGCATTGCTGTAGCTGGAGATATAAAAAGGATATTGCTTGAAATGGTAGTAAGAATGTTGGTTTATATTGCAAAACGTAAAACTCTGTGCAAGATAGAGAGTGTAATAACAGTTTTGATGGAGTTTGAGGGCCTAGCATAACATTATAAGAGTCGAGGAGGAAAGGAAGAGATATCTGCATCAAGGAAGTGAAGACGTCCTAGAAACCGGCATATGGCTATAGATAATGGAATATCAGGAATTCTAGTTAGAGTCATAAAGTAGGGAATATCTAGCTGGGCGGACTGGATGGAAGTGCAAGTCTGTCATTGCTACCTTGCTATCTCCTTCTGAATCTCTGCAGACAACACTTGCATAAAGCACGAAGAGTCTGTCGCCTGAGTCATAGACAAAGATATAGACAGCCGGCGATACACTACAATAGCACTAAAAGTCAGCTTTCATTTTCTTGGCTCTATTTTCCTAAAGTTCCTACTCCTGAGAGCCATAAGAGTAGAGGGACGTTAACTTCTCTTTCTCCGACGCTTTCTCTTTCCTCCCTTTCACTTTATTTAAAATTTAATAGCCATGCTATATATTTATAATGTACACAAATGCTCAGCTCTACGACACAATCCTTTGCCACACACTACACGACGACTAAAATAATCTTAGAGCTACGCAGAGTTGCATAAGTGTCGTACTCCGCCCTCTGTTTCTCCACTGCACATGCAAAATCTCTTTTTAACACCCAGCCAGGCAAACACAGGGACTTGAGACTCATTCCCCGCTTTCCACTTCACTTCAGCAATCCTGGACAAAATTCCACTCCGACATCACTCATTCCAAAGGTCAACTGTCTTTTCTGTCATCGATCAATCTACTCTCACCAACAACTAAATTCCCGTGTACATGCATAAGCAACTAGTACAGAACTGTTATCCAGAGTTTTCTGATATCCCCACCCTCTCAAATTACCACTCGACTATAATACAAACACTTTACAATTATAAAGGTGCCAACATATATAGACAGTTTTTTACTATCTAGCAAAAAAAAGTGACGAGAAAGGCACTCAGAGCGCCCATTACAATCATAAATTCAAATGTCAAATAGCCTATCCAAAGTTTGTTATGAATTTTTTCTTAGCACTTATAGGGACATGCAGAGGAATTAGAATTTAATATTAAAATTACAATTCAAAGTTTATCAACTCACGCGAAATATAGTGAACGGCCTGACGGCGACGTATTTACTAAAAGAGCACTTTAAAACCTATATTGATTATTTCTCCAACATAGCTAATGTACTAGCCTAATAGCATTAAAGTATTAAGTCCTGCTTTACACTATACAGGAAGTATAAGCTTTACTATGACATAGCTACCTACAAGTATTTATAGACACGTTGCGTAATAAAAGGACAAGAAGAAAGTAGAGTATCTCTATTTATGACACGACATTGTAACTCTATGGATTAGAAACGTGCTATAAATGTTGTAACTACCTACTTGCTTAATAAATGTAGTTAATTTTTCATTTCTAGGAGCGGAGAGAAAGCCTTTTATAAATTGATTATGCATATGAAATGTAAAATGTCCTTGTGGCTGTAGAAATTACTTTTTAATTTAATTATTTTTACGCCCTCTGTAAAAATGCCAAGTGGTTAAATGGGCAAAAACCCCATGATATTTATGACATCTACTTAAGGCAAAACGTAACATGCCATAAGTACACAATTTGCATATACGTAGGTACGTACATATATTGAGTCTGCATCTACATACTAGCACAGTACACACGGGTGTTTAATATTCACAAGAAAGGAAACCCAAGCGCTTCTCCTCTGCCTCGTTGAACTTCCAGTTAAGCACACACTAGCAAAGTTTTAGCCACCTTCTACTACAACTACAATAAATGTGTGAGGCAACTACTTCTTACTACTGCTCCCTTTTTACATCAGGACATTATTAAACTTCTCTTACGATTTCCAGTGGCAAATCACTTTGACTCCATTTCCTTCTTAATGCATCATGTAATAATGCAAAAACTCTAGTGGTTAGTTACGACTCTTAATTTAAGATTTGCTTTGACTGGCATGAAAAGAAAATTAATTCAATCTTATGTACCTATATTTTATCTGTACATGGTCCGTCTTGTTAAATCTGAAATATGCAATTTTATTAACTGTTTAAACTTTAGCCAGTTTAATATTTATGAATTATTCAATTTCCAGGACTGGTTTCTAATTTACATAGAAAACAAAGGGACGCTATGAAATAAAGACATAAATATATCCCAACAACCATTACAAATATTTTGTACGTGTTGTACTTTTGTACTACTTTAATGTGAATAACTTCCTCGTGCTAAAAGAACACATAATGTAAATGATAGCAGTAACGAAATTTTAATTGCAACATTTATCCGAAAAATTTTGCCAGTGCCTTGCTTGCACAATAGTTTCTCGCACAAGTTTTAATATAACTCAAGAATTTTCATAGTGTCTTTATACTCGTACTGCATAATAATTTTGGCTAACCCTGTAGAAAGGGACATAAAGAGTAACATTCACTGCTGGTGTGGATTTCGGATTATATGGTGTAATGCATGTACATAGGAGAAAGCATGCATAAAGTTGTTGAATTATATATTTTACAAGTACAAGAAAGCTCATAATGTTAAATGCTAATAGACTTATTTTATGTTTATTACTAAAACAGGAAAACAAATAAGGTTCCTGGGAGAAAGTCGTCAAATTTACAGCAGTAAAGCATAGGAGCTCTTTCTCCTTCACGTACAACAAACGTAGTCACTATTATATATTCTGAGTGCACAAAGCAACGGGTTGGAGACAACAAAAGGAAAACACTGCTATGCTGTGCAGACTATGCACTATCGTGTTTCCTACAGCACAGAACTAAATTAACTTGCTGTAAGAAACTGCGAGAGCGCTGAGTGAAGGAAGGACGCTGCATTTTGTGTATACTTACAGTTAGTTAGCAACTTTCTTTAAAACATTCATTTTTACAGCGGCATTAATGGCAGCGAGGGAACTGTTGTACAAATGCGTGGCTCTCTCCGAGTAAATAATATCTGTCTGTGTCCCACTCTCTGCACTCGGCCCTTTTACACTCCACACTATTATCTACAAACGCAGCACAAACTAACGAACCTTCTTTCTTCATACTCCAACAAGACGAAAACGGTAAAAGGATTGTTATCGGAGAAAGCTATAGCATTCGCCTGTACAATAACTAATATTTTTCTGCTTCCCTACGAACCGTTACCACTACAACGGCTACCAATCAAATAATTTAGCCCTCAGCCAAATACATTATAGCCTCAGCATCTACTTTTCACTTCAGTAGCTTTCCTTTCCACAATTAACTGAAGAAACTGAAGCTACATTCATATCATCACAATCATGAAGATATATCACATTTCAGTACGTACTATTACCAGAGAATACAAAATACTTTGTAAATATGTCAAAACTCGTTCAAAAGAATTGTTTATCTACACTTCCTTATAAATTGTTACTTGGAGATGTATATTTAAAAGGGATATTATATTTTGTACATAATATCTCGTTTATTTAACCGAAATTATTCAAAGGCTTTTGATAATATTCTTTCCTTGAGTTCTCTATTGTACGTTGCATTGAATTTAAAGAATGTTATATATATTTAAGGTCTTCCTTTTAGTTTCTTTGACATTATTTAGATATCCTAGATGATATCTTAGATATGAAATGCCAATCTAAATTAATTTGAACAAAAAGCGTCCGTTATGTCCCTAGTTTTAATTATGCTGCATGTTTAGTTTTTTACGTTGTGTTAATGTGTCCAGTACGAAACTCTTGACAAAAATATGTTTTCTGCATTGAAATATCCATTCGATTTACTGCGTAGCTAAGGCATTGCATACGCAGTAGAATATTTACGTTCTTATATTCATCTGACAGTTGAGTGGGAATAAGGTAGCTACTTACACTTATACGGATTATTCTCCTACCGAACGCACCCTACGTAGTACGTGCTGATTTACAACCAAGGATCACGGAATAAAGGGGAAACGACAAAGAAAGGTAGGGTACAAAACTCTGCTGTATCGTATTAATCAGTTAGGAAGGAAACGTTAGGTTACACAACCCTAATATTGAATATTGACATAGCTCACCGACCAACCCAACTTCAGGGCTAGTCTGACGAAAAAATAAACTTACGTTCTTATCACATTTCTTAGTTTAAAAAATACGCCGCAAAAGAATTGTGGAATTTAATTATTATTTACCCTAAAATTATTCTATTGAAAAATTAAAACTATTATTTAGTCAATTATTCGTAATGACAACAATTCATCGTTCAAATAGTCCAGAAGAAAAAATAAAGTCGATAAGAAATAGATTAAAAAGAGACGCTAGCCCAGGTTCTCGTTGGTTTTCTACTTGGCATCAAATGTAATATTACTTTGTACTTATTATAATAGTATAGCAAATAAATGCTGTTGGACAAAGTTTTTCTTTCAGTTCAGTCAGTACGACTTGAATATTGACATTATTATATTTAATTTGTTTACTTATTTGGAACGTTTGTTTTAAACCTGATGAAAAATAAAAGTTCAAAATATATTTCATTTACAAAATATCTTTTACTCACTTTCAGGGGAAAATCCTTTCAAAATGTGGATAACAATTTTATTGAATAAAAATTGTGTCGTCCACAGGGACACGCTTTATTAGGATACCCAATTGGTACAATACCATGTAAATGTTTGCAATAGGAGACTTTGTAAACTAAGTATAGAAATACTTGCATTCCACATTCGTATGCTAAAGATAAGATGACGCATACTTGATGTGATCCGTCAAAGAATAACAGGAAGTTTACGAAATGAAAGTGTAACTTGTAACTCAAGATTTGCTTTCAATGACGAATTGTCAATGGGTTCAGGTTAGCCGACTTAAGCATTTCACTATTTGCATAGGTAATACGACCGTTTCTACCACAGTAAGTTTATCTGATGCTTTTGTTCAACTATTGTACAAGTCAGCATTTACGCTTGCTAAGTACTATGCACTATATTTACGTATATATGAGTATCTTAAGCATCTATTTATGCAATTTGACATTTTACGTGCTAAATCAGAGTAAATATTTGCAGAAACAATTTGTGTTTACTTGAATGTTCTCTAGTGCCTACAAAAAGTAAACAGAATTCCCTCTTGTTATTTAGAATACATAAACGACAGGAAAATAACACTCACATACTCTCATATGTGGATACTCAAAATACCTTTGCAATTTGTTGGAGTACAATTCAACTGTTGTCAACCTCTCAGTCTAAGGCCTACTTTTAACTAAGGGTTAAAGCCACCAGAGTAATTGTATTACTTTCTGTGTCTAAGAGGGATATTTGAAAGGGATTTGTTCAATATCAATATCAATAATATTACAGGAGGGTTGTGGTGTATTTTTAAGAGACTTGTAGCGAATTGTTTTCTGACATTATTAAAATGAAAATAATAATACCTCTGTATTGATGAAATAAAAAATTGCGGACATAATATTGTCAAATATTATCAGTTTTTGACATAGAATTTGAATGTAGGCATATTTAGCATAATTCCACAAAAGTTAGTTGCACATTAGAATGAATAGATTGGTACACAATTATAGATGCAAAAACTTATTACAAGAAGTTCAATGTAATGAAATTATGATGTCATCAAGCCCACTAGTGTCCCTATAGCATATTTAAGGAATATCTATGTATCGTATATTGTATCCTTAGTATAATGTGAAAAGTCATTTAATAATACTAGAGTTTTTCTTTAAATCAATCCTGTATTTCTTATCATTTGGTTGGATTACATAACAGATGGTCTACTTGGTCGCCGTTCTCTTCCGCTGTTAAATGGAACCGCAGCTAAGATGAAGTAGCTACAGGCCTGCAGATGCAGTATCAGTGACTATTTATGTGCAGACGAAGAGTAAGATGGGATTTTGCAAGCTCGCCTGCACTATTACCTATCAATGGCTGCAATCGTTTATGTAGAGTAGATAAAAACTGGGTTACAATATCATTATTTAAAATTGGCTTGTGTTAGAAAAGGCTGGAACGAAGGGAATTTAATCTCCTGTAGCTCTCTCCTAAGATGTGCAGTAAGTAGCGTTGTGAGTGAGGAAGAGAGCAAGTGAGACGCTTGGATCCCCCATGGAAAGAGCAGGAAGATGAGCGGAAATATCCTGCTCACGTGGATATAAGAAGCACACACACGTAGTAAAGTGAAATAAATAAGACGGTGTAGGTAGGGACGTGCCATGGAGCAGGTAGGAAATATGAAATTGAAAGGATGCATGATGCCTAGAGGAAATTGGGAGAGAAGATCGTCGTTTGGTAATGCAAGGACTATCTGGATCAATTGCTCGCTACAGATGCTTTAGTTGACTTGGTTGTGCAATCACATTGCTCCAGTGCACATCAAATCACACGAGAAAACTGAAATTTAACGTAACCGATCCGAGAGCTAAGTGCCCTACTCAAGAGAAGCAGATCAGGCGAGATGAGATCTAACCAACACAATGAACTCAACAGTTATTTCCCTCTCTGCCTCACTAAACTCTTACTACGGACGAATAGAATCAAATTGACGTCCTCCTTCTTTACTAACTCCATATTTACGAACATTTTACTAACCAACCTAGGATTAAACTCAGACAAGAGCAAATCACTTCACTACACTACACCAACATTCGATTAAAGGCTCTTTAAATCCACTCCTACACTTTCCGTACGTTTAAATTTAGAATTAACGCTCTTGTCAGAACACTTATTTACATGAAGGAAATACAAAGTATCCTACTGCCCACTCTTTCTGCGACGTACTATGTAGCTCCATCAAAACAAGTCGCAATATTTTGACATATATCTCAGCCGCAAGAAATAATTATATGAATAAAAACAACTTACATAATATTAAAACATACTGTGTAATTAAGCAGAGGATTATATCTGTCAACAATTTATTTAATGTAGTGGAAAATAGTACTGGTAGATTGAGTGAATTAATTATAAGAGTAAATTGTAGTCTATTCCTATGCTCTGCTCTTCCGTTACAGGTGACTAAGGGAAGTAATTGTGATCTAATTAAGCATGTAAAGTTTACTTACTGGAAGAGAGTTTGAGAGAGACGCCAAAGCAATATCCTCCCAAAGAGTTTCAGATGGTGTGGGATGGGAATTGAGTGGAGAATTTATAAAAGCCTTGCTCTTTCTACTTTATTGCACTTGCAATGGGTTGGAGCTTAGAGCAGATTGCAAAACACTCAGAGCTTCATATTCGCACATTGTCGACTGTGTGAGTAGATTTGGAAGGGTAACTTGAGAACTGAGAAAGAATTTCTACTTTAGAGTAAAGAGAGCTAATGCACCTGTGTGTAGCAGTAGTTTATTTTCAATCCAGTTGCTACATTGAGCAAAGCGTAGGGCATGGAAGGAAACTTTGTCGGAGGAGAGAGTCTGATGCGGAATAGTTGTGCTGTGACTACTTTCTTTTCGATTGCTACACTTTCACCACAACAAATATCATTTATAGTGCCGTTTTACGACGGGACTTTAAACTTTCGACTATTTCTAAGGATGCTAAATGAGGATGCACTGGACTCACAATAGAAAAAGCTCAGTTTTGTGTTGTTAATGGAGGTTTTCGATGTTTTGTGAAATGACACGAGATTTTTGTATGGTTGTCTGGGCGCACAAGAGTTGTGTCTGCTGGAGGTTTAGCGTTAGAATGAGAATGCATGTATATTTTCCACTGGCTTGATCTCGTCTCATGCACTTCGGTTCGGGGGAATCAAGTTTCCTCCACCGCCGTTTTGCTCTTGGACCTGCTCAGACTCTCGGATCGATGAATTAGGGAAGCTAACTGTATATGAGCCTTAGTTTTTCTCGACTCTCTCACCAACCACCGAGCATACATTCACAATCACAATGTATTTCATATGGAGGGAGGACATTCATCCCCCTCTCAAACTAAACTATCATCTACTCCGTCTGGAGTGCACAATAGGCTCCCTATATGAACTCACATCTCTATATTACAAAGGACCTAGGTACTCAGCCTGCATATTGAAACTCGGATACAGAAACTCCCTATCTCTCCTACATCCACACCACGACCTGCTCCTGACTACCACTTCCCTATCTAAACACATCTGTACAATAAAACATGGGACAGTGTCTGTGCATGGGGCTAGTTCCTAGTTCAAAGCCAGCTCCTCCATCCCATGCCATGGCCTGACTTATTATCTATGTGTATATTAAGGGGATACATATATTTCCACGAGCCATATAGCTACACTTTAACACAAAGCGACAAAACCTAACTTAGCTACGTACGTTACGTAACGCAGCTAAAGCCCAACAAAAAGCTCTGATGAGAATGCAACGCATAATCAGTTATGTATAGCGGAGATTCCCCATAGACTTCCAAAACCAATCCGAACTCTTCCAATCTCCATCCGATTCAACCAAACTACACAGTATACCACTATGAAATCACCAAGATCTTATTTAACACTTTTATTCAACTATAAACACATTAGGAGAAATACAATTAGAAAACACAAAGAAATAAATACCTACAGATATTATTCCCATGTTCTAAAGAAAGATTTCCTCTTAATTCATGCAAAACTAAATTCACAACCTGAAAAAATAATGGAATTGCTATGAACAACTTTTTGATGAATCGGATTTAAATGAGGAGTCATTGTTTTTACATGGATCATGAAGCAGTCGAAAATCAGTAGAGAAATAGTGGATGAAAAACGGAGCATGTGATAGTCTTCTCTCCAAAGTTTTAAGAATAAATGAGATATCTTCCTCACTTCCTAATGTTAGTGCACGAGAAATGTGTTTTTCCCACTTTCTTCTATTTTTCTACGCTCATCTATCAGCCTTTTGCCTGAATTGCTTTTCTCTAACTTTTACTTTCTCTCTCTCTCTCACACACACACCAAAGAAAGATATAGTGAAGACAGACAGTGAGATATATGTTGTATAAAAGCAGTCATCTGTCTTTTCCCCTTAGATCTTGCCAATAGGATGTCGAAGCATTGGAAGAACATCAACTCCTATCGGAACTAATAGAGAATTATAAGAATATTCTCCTATTTGGCTACAGCTTGTGAAGATGACATAGCCGAGAAACTATTCATTTAGAAATGCTTGAAGATTGTGCGTTTTATTTATTCCTACTTCCTTTACTTTCTGACGACAGAGATTTCCGCGATTGCTTTATAATGACTTATTACACACGGATGTAGTTTCCCCTTCTCCAGTTGATGACTCTACATACATCCATTAGCAATTTCTAGTAAGTCTTTTAAAAGATATTCAGTTAACTGATGCTTCCTCAGAAGATATTCCCATAAATTCTTATATAATCCTTTAAAAGAATAAAATATTTGAAGTTTTAAGCTTGTGTGTGAGATAATCCACTAACAAACGGCATTACACAACAAGCAAATACATATGTAGCATGTATGCTAACATTTTCATAATTAAAATCTCAAGCTAATAATACCATGTAGCATTACATAGAGGATCAACTGTAGCATATCTATAGTTGGCATATATCTATTAACTATGCGTCAATGCCAAGCGCATTGGTCTGCTGTGACCCAAGAGCTTAGTAAATACAAGTGAAGTATAAAGTTAGCGAAAGTAACTACATCATGCAAAACTCATGGGCACTAAAATATTTAGAAGAACACGCCATAAGGTGTACTACTTAACAAAATGAAAGTCGGAACACGTTTTGCAGATAAGTATTTCAAGTATCGGAGCAACTCTCCAACTGACCCATTAGCGAATTTTCCTAGGAAATTATTCCCCACACCACAAAGTCATAATTTATGCATCTGCCGACTGCATAACTGAAAAAGTGGGGACATTCGCCGCATTATTTTAAAATTTTATAAGTCTCACAAAGAATGTAGTCTAGAAAGGAAGAAGAAGTAAAGAAAGTCCTTTTCACATACTTCATCAATAACTGAAAGTAGAAAGTCTCAAAGTATTGCGAAGCTGAGCCGTCCTTTGTAATGATTAACTTACATGCTCTTTATATAAGCGGTTAACAAAGAAATGGATGGCTTCGTTCTGTTTGATAACACAAAGTAGATATTAGACATTACGTGTCCCTTCTCCCTCTTTCTCTACATTGTTGCTATAGGCAATAGTTAATGTAATTTATATCGGTTTCCAACTCAATCGGGTTTAGATGGACGAAAGAGTGATTGTATGGTGATGCCGAGTGATGTGTGTTGAAACGCATTGTGCTAATGCTCCGCTCTCGCCTGCTCATTACATTATAAATGAAGGGAAGTCCGTCGGTAGTAGTGGTCGCTGGCGCTTGATAATAATGTGGCACACAGCGGATCTATTAAAGTGGAACTGCAACGCATGGAAGTAAGTAAAGGTAAAGTAAGTTAGCCGCAGTGCCATTTCTTACGGGGACCTCATATAGCCGGAAACCAGCTGATATTTTGCACAATGACGACGATGTCTTTTGTGTAAATAGTCAGAACATGGTGCTACAAGTTCCCGATTGGAATTTCCTTTCCTCCCACTGTTACCCGGAACGACATGCATGTAGTCATAAAGTATATGATGTGGACTATGCATGCCCTGCACACACAGACACACAGAAACGTGCACATTTTATGTCCATTAGGTCCTAGACGCAGATATGCCAATCCGGAGAGAGAGAGAGAAAATTAGAACTGCCTGCCTGAACATTCGACCAAAACGAGAAACTACAAGGTAAAGTCTAATAAACACTTGGAAATCGAAATGAGCCCTTGCAACTGTAGCAACACACTTGCATACAGAGAATCTCATTGTCACTATACACTCAAAATAACAATCAACTTTCATAGGAGACTATAGCTGTGTAAAAGAGAGAGACACTGCACTGAATTGTGCACATGGTGCCGTGCTGCTGTTGGGGACAACAACAAACAGCCATGAAAATCTAAAGTCTAAACTATCCAGTCATACAGAGCCATGCCAATAATTTCAATTCTCTCGAATAGATTCACACAGCATGTGAAAAGAGAAGTTGGACAATACTTTGTACATATTATTGCACGTTGAAATGGAGCAAAGCCAATGGCTTCCACATTATCTTCTCTACAGTGCACCAGATATTACAGAAAGTCGGGCTCAGCTACTACGCTACACTAAATCTGAGGATGGGATAGAATAATGCCTCACTTTGTTTGTAGGGCTGCAAAGTTACCCCTTCAGACAATTACTCATGCTTTCTCTACTAGCGACTACATCCACAACTCCATATCCTTCCTCCACTATAATATCATGAATATCCACACTACACAATATATTTAATCGACAAATAGTAGTACCTAAAGCAGCTTTACAGGGTGACTCAAAAGTAGTTACACACCTACACACTTCATAACTCATATTTTGGGAAGCTATGCACATCGTCAATGTACATATACTGATTTAATGTAGTCTATTAAGCTCGAAACAAATGTCATTGATGAACGTAGCCTTTGAAAACGTACAAAGACACTGTGAACACTTAATTCCGTAAAGGGATGCATTTAAATTTTTTTCGTTGATGTATTCAATGGAGATTTCTTTTAAGCAAAAAATGCTCTGGATTTTTGAGCTTGTAATGATAATTATAAGATTTTAACATGAATACACGCTCATTACTCCTTTCTGTTCAGAAACAAGGAAAGAAAGCATCCAGGACTAAGACTACCCTGTAATAAAGACAATTTCACCTTACTAATATCGATGGGATTTGCATGCGGGGTATGAGTAAGTCAGTTCCCTCCGCAAAATTGAACTGCATTAATAGTTCACATCTTTCAACTTGTATTCTTATGTATTAGTAATAGGCAGGAGTATGGATTACGCATTACAGCACCCCTCTGAAAATCTATTCGTCATCGGAATCGCTCCCTTTAGCAAGCAGACACAATATATTGAAGCTTTTAAGGAAACCCGAGTTGAGACAGCAGAGTAATTAATGAAATCCTTATTTAAATAGGTGTAGGTAATAGCTACGAAAATTATGGACCATATACAATGTTTCCTAAATACAAGGAGGGGTCCAAATTTAAAAAAGTAATATAGAGACATTGTATTTATATATGCTGCAACATTTGAATTCCAATGTCGAAATTCTAGCGTATAGAATTAGTTCAGTTGTATAGCTTCCACATTTCCGTTGTGGTTGAATTATACGACAAGGAAATAATAATATTTGTACGTAAGTCAGTATGTAGCATGCGTAAGCAAGAAATAATTGCATTCAGGCAGTCCAAAACCTGAATTTTTTATCATCCGTTCCAAGAGAGTGATCAATATTTTATCTTTCCTTTCCACATTACTGGGAATTGGCTTGGAAGCACTTTCACTTCCAAATTGACGTAATAGGAAAAGGGAAGTAAAATATAAAAAGTTACCAATTAGAGATAAAAGAAATTCGATTCACAGAAAAAAAACGCGTTCTTTGTGTAGTACCTACTCTATGTATCTGTCTATAAATCCAGCAAATTGACTCTTATAATTACTGTTCAATAATAATATATCAAAATCATAACATCTCATTTGGCGAATTAAGTTATATGATGTTCAACCATATGACGTCAGCGCTTTATAATTTTTTGATATCCGTATGAAGATGTTCTCCAATTACAGAAGTTTTATTACGTGGAATATAATAAATCTGTCTGGGTATAACACTATGTCCTGGACTTGCTTTCCAAAACCAAAAACCTTATATATAATACCGCTAATAATATAGTTTGGGTAGGCACTTAGTTTCAGTGACAAATTCCAAGTATATTCTTATATAACACCATTAGCGACTAATTAGTTTCGGGTTGTAGGATGCGGACGTTATTTTTCTTAAAATATAACTGTTACCGAACACCTTTAGACGTCATTTACAATTGTGTGCGTCAACAAAACAAGATATGCACATGTTTTCCTCAATTACGGTGAAGTTACATAAACAAAGTAATGCTCGTTAACTCACCTGTCTTCCATAATGAACGCTTGTTTGCCATGATAATTTCCGTCGTGAATATTGGAACTTCTTCCGTCCTTTCCGCGAACGACGGAGCTTTGATGCGAACGACGAGTATAAATGGAAGCTCCAGATTCGGAAAGATAGCCATCATTCAGACGATTCACGTTGCTTCCAGATAACAGTAAATCCCCATCGGATAAATATCCTACAATATTTAAAAATGAAAAATATTAATCGGTAATGATTCAATTTATTCAGTCATAGTTCTATGCTCCCTTTCATCCACTACAAATATCTACGAAAATAATCTCATTGCTACATTTGCTAATTTCAATTAGCGTCAAATAATAATTATCATTTTCTATGGCTGTAAGGTAGAGTTGTTGGAGAATTATGTAAATGTCTGAATTTGTGATCAAGGAATGTGTATAGAGGTTTAGAAACGGAAAATCCCTAATTTCCGACACCTGAACCGTAGAACAAATACATTTCCTACTCTTTGTGTCGGCAATAACGGTGAACCTCAATGACAAAGCCTGAAGTCATTGGAACTAGCATTAATTAGAAAATAGCATCTCTCGAATTTACAATCACCAATGGATATATAAGCTACACTCCCGTCATTCTATTTTGTTTATAGGCGTATTAATTTAACAGTCTCATTACTGCGCATTAATGAATTATATAACACACTCACTAATTACTAATTACATTTTGTAATATGTTACATAAGAGCCCAGGCAGATTTAAATGAAATAAAGACTTCACTAATTAAATGTGTATATTTTCTACAACGTGCTATAGCCATTACATAAAAATCTGCGCAATCCTTGTAGAAATTCATGAAAACCACAAAAGCTGATTTACAAAGAGAATCGAGCAGTGCAGATTAAAGAAAACAAATGCATTAGCTTCCTTCATGGCTTGTGTTTACGAGCCACAATCGAATTTAATCTAAAAAAGCTCTTTCATTTACTTTCATGAATTTTTGCATTTGATTCAGGGTTCCGTGTTTAATCAAGTTGAGCAGTCAATATTGACACTGCTCCCAAACAGTCTCTCCTCAAGGTGGAACAGAGACAAATAAAATAACTTTTAGAAATGAAAGAGCTTTGTTTTTCTATGTTCATCTAATGATCACCGCAGATGAAATGTTTACAAAGAAATGCAAACAAGAGCAGTAGGTATTGATTAAAAACTAGAAGGAACTATCGCCACCGTATGGTCTGAGTACTTAAAAGGACATAAAATGCACGGAATCGGAATTATGACATCGATATCTACATACGCGCCGAGAACTACTTACATATGTAGGCATACCACAGATTTAATACCCGGGAAGTTTCTAATCAAATAAGGATCCTTTCGTCGACTCAGCTATCTCACGAACAAATAAAACTGAAGAACAGAATGCAGAGCAATGAAATTTTGTGGACAGACGCTGATTATTTTACTAAAATGACTAACCATTTCAACATTCATGCATCCAGCACACTTTCTTTCTTAATCACACTCAGAGAGGACATCAAAGAGTTATTTACATATTCACTCTCAACCCAAACGACATAAAACTAAACTATAAAGGAATTGTAACTAGTAGAGTAGGTAATTATACTCATGGTTGGTTGATGTGGCATTAAAATGACTTAAAACAGCCTTTGTCTAAGAAAATTTAATTTAACTCCATTCACTAATTAAATATTTCAAGTCATTGCTACTGGTTTAACAATTTTCTGGTTGCAGCACATTACCTAAGTACGCCAACACATTCCAACTATTATCTTAGAATTTAATACTTTTATTGTTAAACAGTTGGGCAAATGTTATCTGAATAAGTGAATTTCACGCAGAGAGCGCTTTTAAGTTACTTTACTAAATTAAAATCAATAAATCATTTAAGTTATTTATTTGGCATATAAGATAACACATGCAACTTTCTAAAATAATACAACCAAGGGTTAAAATTTATGTGAAGCCATAAAGTTATTGCCAAAATAAAAATGTGCGATATAAAATCGAAACAAAATTCCAAGTTAATTTTTATCGTTACTTTCTAGAGTAATTTGTTTGTTCATTCGTACACATGCCAATCAGATTGTAGTATAAGTTACCTAGCTTAGAAATATTTAGAAAACTCGGCTGTAGTGAATGGAAAAGGTTTAAATTGTTCAAAGTGCCAACCAACACGAACCACAAACAGATAAACTAGGAGGAAACATTTCCAGTGACATTTGCATACTCGTTTACGGAGAAAACAAAGAAGGAGTGGTGGGACGTGGAAGGCATACTCTCTCTCGCGACTACACTGAAATTCACTTTGGCTTTCCAAATCCAAAACTCCCTGCTCATAAACTACGCGTATATAGAGCAGAAAAGTCACTAAAATATTTCCATGCCTACTTCTTTGCTCCGTAACAACTGATTTTATTTAAAGCCAGTCCTAATGCAACTTTTCAGCTGGAATGACTACTAAAAGTGAAGCAGAGTCGAAAGGGACACAAAGCACGTTTACGACAACAAAGACCTAACTATTATAACTGAACTATTGTACACATGAGACTCAATTCCACATTACTTCTCCCTAATATAATTATAAGTTGCAATTGCAAATCTTTTAATGCATGTCTCAGCTGGAGGGAAAAGAGACTAATTTGGAAAGGAGTAAAAGTTCCTACCTGAAACAAATTTCTTTTCCTACCCATGATGTTCATCTACCTAGTATACAGACTTTATATCAAAATATTTTCTGCTTATCTAGTAGCTATATCTTTTTCATGAAAATACAATTCTACATCTTTTCATAAATTCTACATCTGTACTAGAAGTATCCATACTAAATCTAAAAATAAACATAATGGATTCCATTTTATAGTTTAAGTATTCATGACTTTTTGAACTTTATCAAAGATCTTATTATTTTACTTGAATACACACGTTAAAATTGTCTATGGCAGTAACTGTGAGATGAGATTTCTAAGAATATATATTATAGCATTTTTCAAACACAAAAGAAATGACATGTTTTATAAAATCGAGGCAAAGAAAAATAATCAATACTATGATGTATACTCGTTTGTATTTTTTATACATAAAACCTTAATACAAATAATGGTAATAATGGTATACTTGAGTTGACAGAAAGAAATCTTGGAAAGTAATTTCTATGTTATCAGATATCTAATGAAAAGAAAAAAGAAATTATTAGGGAAAGAAAAGTATTTTTTCTGGGCAAAGTAATTTGTGTATTCTGATATTGTCTAGCGACTTGAAGTCAATCTGACATTGGAGTCAGGATTTGGGCTAGGATAACTAGGCTGAAAATTATATTCGAGTTGGATGAGAAGAAAGAAAATAAGGAGAAAGACGGAGAGTAGTTGGCAGTCAAGTCACGTATAGTTTTATGTATTCCAGTTATTCAAACTGGTTAAGTAGAGTGACACACAAAGGCATTCAATATACAACTACTCATAGAAAGAAGAAGAAAGTCCATGAAAGCATCTTGTAATCTCAGAGAAAACATAATGCTCCAACAGAATTGCCACAAACGCAGTACACAACACATTGAATTATTTTATTAGAGGAAAATGGGGAATACACAGTTAGAGTTCCTGCATTAGGTACTGTTAACTATCAGATGAATGAGGATAGAAGAGAGAAACTTTCATGCAATCAAATCACTAGAAATCTATTTTACTTTCTCCGAGGAGGAGACAGAGACACATGTAGAGTTAACTACCGAACCAACTTGGCATACAGAACATAATAGAAAAGAAGAGCGGAGTTCTGCTTAGAAACTCTCTGTAGACAATTTCTTCCAGAAGGTTTTCTCTCTTAAAATTCCAGTCAAAGATCTCATTTTCTAGTCACGACTCACAAAGTCGATTCAAATTGGGACCTAACTCATGGCTTCTCAAATTCAAACACGCTCACTGCAGCTTTTATCTATCTACCTGTACTGCAGTCCTTCCTTTACAGCTAAGACAACTGTTTCTAGATATTTTAACTTGATTACCTTATGACTTCAACTACATCCATCCACTTCCTAACACACAGTCCTTCACTTCTAATGCCCCCCGACATCTCACAATAGCATTCCAGTGAAACGGATAGCACTTATTATTCTACCTGTCGCCCATTGTCAATGAATATATTTGTTAGGCACAAATAAACAACAGACATTGGTAATCGCATCATGCTGCTACTTTCCTCAGTTTCACAATCGCAATCCTAATTGTAATTTCTAGCCGTATGGAATAGGAATCACTATTGGGACTGCTAAAGTTAGTTTTGCAATTTCTAGATTTGATTATCTTTGTAGGACACAGCACAGCATGCACCTACAAGTAAATAGTTTTCTGACAGTTGGTGTTGTCCTACTATTCGATAATAATTTAATCAAAAACAACTAATATTTATTCCCCCACAATATAATAAGTCGCATTAGCATAATATTACTGTATAGCTATACACATCTTGAAACGTCAAATGATTTTTGCCAAGTAAGCATTTTGCGATTCGTGCACATTGACTAACATGAAATGTGTGTTGCTTGTTTTGCTCAGTGACTTGCCTTAGTATTTTAGTGGCTTTTGCATAATATTTTTATGACTCCTCTTCTCCGCACTATTTGCATTCTGCAAAATCTAGCAACTAGCATCTGTGTGTGTGTTGAGTGTTTTCTATGACTACGGTTTTTCTAAGTACTTCAACTAAGTCTGCATTGTTTCTGCCATCTGTCGGCTACCAACAAACTAAAAATTCATACGACCGTTCCTTTCTAATAACAACTCTCTTGTTTCATGGGATTCTACTAGAGGTCTACAGTGTTCTTATTTTTCCTTCAGTGTTTTCATCACTCATTCTCACTAAGCGTTTACGAACGAGTAAACCTCAGTGTGTTCTACTACCAATTCATTTTATTCTGCTACCAAGCTAGTTTTTCTAAATTCCTTTGACTTCCGGATTTCGCCTAATGACAGTTTTCTCTAAATTGTTTGCAGTGATACTTGGATATTAAACTTTAAATATTAGTGGAAAATCAGGAGTGATGATATATTATGAGCTAGTGCAAGAGAAAATATGAGTAAAGTGAGACGAAAAACTTGAATTGTTAAATCGCATAAAATACTTTTAAGATGAATGAGTAATGAAGGAAAATACTATTTTAATGGTATATATACTCAATAATGAAAAAAATTAATCTAACCAGCAGCGGTAGCATCCAAGTTGTCGATTTCGGTGTAATCATAATCTCCGATTGGGGATGTATAGTGTCCAGTTCCACAATATTTTCCATTTCCAGCAGGTAATGAAGCTTTTCTTGTAATAAGTCTTACAGGATCGCAGTAAGGGTTGAATCCCGAACGGTTTGACATGGAATTCATCATACGATTTGTTATTACAGCGGAACCGTTTCCATTGTCGCATTGACCTCCTGTAGAGACAATTTATGGATAATGTAATAATAAACTCGAATATGAAATAGGATCAATTTCGTTAGCACGGAGCTCTAATTCTCAAGATCGATAAAAGTAATAAAAGCAAGCATAACCCTTCTGCTTTATTAAATACGAGATAAACATTTTCAGTTGGTCAACGGATAAAAATTCCTTCAAACCTAAAGAAATTAAAGTAACGCTGAACATTATTTTTTCTAGTTTTCTGTTACTTACCCCAAAAGTCGCGAAAACTACTGTCATCTGCTAATTTTTTTCTAATAACGCATATTATAATCACAAAAACAATTAAAAAGTATAAAAATCAGAAAATGATCACAAATGAAATAGTAAGAGTCGAATAGATGGTAAAAAGGCTGCTATCTATCGTTACGTGTAAGAGAGACGCATTAGTTCGGCGTTTCAAATATTGCTATTGCGGTCCATCATCTGGAATGAGCGTCAGTGAGGAGGTATGATAAAATGGCAGACAGACAGGCATGAAGTAATAGCGGTGGATAATGCTGTTGCAATAGGAGCGATTCAGAGAGGATTAGTGAGTGGGTATTTGACAGAAAGTAATAGGGAGAAGAAAGTGAAAGGAAGGGATTTAAGTTTCAATTACAGAGATTCTTTTGAATGGACTGTAAGTAGATAATATAAAGAGGATTAAAGGAGTAATACTCACCGATACGGCCCATTTGGATGTTATTCGACTTTGGCGACAAGAATCCCGTCGTCCCCGGAGGACTTTTGATGTATCCATAGGGAGAATTCCTTAGGAGAGGCTCCATCGGCTTTACATTCAGCATAAGCTCATCTTCTTCGCACTCGGGGATGACTCCTCCAGTAGCGCGGCCCGTCGTCAGGGAATATCTGTGCTGTGCCTCATTAGAGCGTCCATTGCTGCTGAAGCTGTTGCCTTCGCCTCCACTGGAACTCTCCGTGGCACATTTGAGGCTGGCCGTGGAGGACGATCCACTTCCAGTGGCACTGCTCCCTAAATCAGGGATCGTGGCTTGATTGGCATTGTTATGATTGTTGTTGGTGCTGCTGCAGCTCGTTTCCTCTTCGTTAGAGTCGGGAGAGATTGGAGAGCGGATGCTGAGCTCCTTGTCGCCATTACTGCCACTGTCCATGGAAGAAGAGGAGACCATCCCCGCGTCATTACTGTTGCTGTTGCTACTGCTCGTGGGACTCGTCCCTGCTTTCACTTCTACTTTCATCATGATCACACTGGGAGCGTCTGTAGAGGAATTCGAGAGGGAGATGGAATTACCCGACTGACTCAGAGTGGAATCCACGCTGGACGTAGACATGGAACTAATCTGTCCGGACAGAGAGCCTTGGACGTTGGGCATGGGAGAAACCATGGCTACGTGAGCCCCTCCGTTCTCGTTAGTTTTAATTGCCACCTTCCCTCGCACAACGACACCCCCGGACTTATTCACAATTCCCGCGCTATCCTCAAGACTAGAATTCATAACCGGCTCACTAACTGGCGCCTCGCACACAGCGCCGTTTTTAATATTATGATTAACAAAAGTCGGGACCGGGCTGGGGTTGAGACTATTTATTTTATTATTCGGAGGAGAAGTCTTGTTGGCACTGGATCCATTCGGTGAGGAGACACAGTCTTTGATATTAGAACTACTTAGGATTAAATTACTTGGTCCATTGGTCGAGGAGAGGGAGCAGGTTTGCTTTTCCTCTTTCGGCACATTTGGTGGTGACGTGACAATCGCGATTGGTTTTGTGGTCCCTTTGACGGCTGCCGTCGGTTTAGGAATTCCGGTCCCGTTCACGTTCGAGTTGGGGATATTGGAAGAAGAGGCGTTGCAAGGTCCTCCAGAGTTTATCGAGTAGTTGATGTTGTTATTTGTGGTGGTGGCCACGTCGTTACACACTTGAGCCATGTCATCGTTGACATTGGCATTGTTCATGGCTGTCACATTCGTGCTCATCATGTTATTAGATGGCGGGTTGGGTGTCACTGCGATTAAACTGTTCCTAGTTGGGATCCCGGTACCTGAGTACCTATTTTTACTATCGCGGGATCCGTTGGCCACTGCGGAAGAGACACTGGAGGGCTTGGGTTGTCGAAGAAAACTTGTGGGGTTGGGATTGGAACTGGAGGAATCGACTGCAGACGTGGCACAAGCATCCATTGTCGTCGAGATGCGAGGCACACGCAATTTGTTCCCGGACTCAGTTTTTATTTGACGCTCTTTCTTCGACGAGCTCTCCGACGGATTAGAGCTCTGCTGTTGGTTTAAATCTGATTTCCCTGATTGAAATTTCTGAGAGCTTTTCGACGAGGAATTCTGCTGTGAGAATTGATACTGCTGCTCTTCCTTGCGAGAGCTCTTGGGGGAGTGATGGCTCCCTTTAGACTCTTTGCTAGCAATTGCTTTCCCAATTTTCTGACGAAATCCTTTGATTGCTAGTCGTGGAGTAGATCCCGACGTCAAAGCATGAGGAACACAACCGTTCTCTGTCCCTGAGCCCACTATCGACGACTGTTGGATGAGACTCCCATTTTCCTCTCGGCTTGAGTGCGACGACGACCCTTCCACCAACCCTCTGCAACTTCAATAAAATTTTATTCATTTTACAAGTATCACTGTTACTTTGACTTGTTTAATGCACACACAATAGAGATCAAATCTACTCAATACCATTCCACTCCGTTCTAACCAATCATCTTAAATTGAAATAAAATGGATTTTGGCTAATAGAGCCCTAGGGCAACACCATTTCCGCTTTGACGCACTCTAGAAGTCGACAACATCAAAAGTGAGGAAATAGCCATAACTACTTAATATTGCCGCAATTCGCCCTCAATTTAAATCGAAATTAAAAACATATGATTTCTTTAATTATTTCGATTTAGCAATTTCTCTCTCAATTTTTAACTGTTCTGGGTTTTATTGTGTGCATTTATATTTTCTAAGTTGAAGCTCAGTTTTTTGAATTTTGGAGAAAGAAGTAATTTATTTATCTTTACAACGTTTGTTCGGTTTATTTAATTTAAGAGTGAAGTACGAATGATTTATATCTAGTTTTCCTCTTAAAAGCCTCACACTGCTAAGATAAACGGAGGACTTAGTTGAAATAATATTATCTATGTGCTAAGCGGTGGCGTAATGTATACAATTAATTCAGTGAGTGACTTACGGTTTGGATTCGTTGCAGAGACTAACTGAAGAATCTGAGCGCTCAGATCGTGCCGAGCTGAATCCACTAGAGCTAGACGTTCTCTTTGAATTTGAACCTAGAAAGGGAGAGAAAATAGATGACATGATAAAAATTGTCCATCTAATCCTGAGATTACAATAGAGCGATTATTCATAGCGGAAGCTCTACTCGAAATTATGATCGTAGGGACATAAAATGTAATTTCCCTTTCAAAAATCCCTACTTTCACTTAATGGAGATAAGTAGAGAAGGAGAATGTGTTCCAGCTCCATTATACTCCATGATTATAATCATTAATGGCTTTAGCAGACAGAAGGAATGAAGCACTACAAGAGTACAGTGGAGCATCATTAGAAAATGACTATCAAGATTTATGATCTATCATAGACGAATGAAAGCCGTAGAGGACTTTGTGGTTAGTAAGAATTCATTAATAGGCTTTCGCATTGAAAATGGATATGAAATAATGCTTTAATGTTTGTACTTTCCTCCACGCTATAAATATCCTTTTTATTATGAGATGAACATCAAGGATTTTATTACAATAAGGTTAGATTTTATTGAGACTTAATGAGCTACATCCTCAAGTGAGTTTATAAATGAGAGACTTACTTTTTATTTTATCGCCTTTATCCTTGTCTTTGAAAAACTTAAACTTCTCCAGCATTGACGTATTGTTTTTGCCATTAGTGCTGTTCGGCGATGCATTGTTGACTAGGTGAACAGTGTTAATCGAATTATTGTTGTGTACACGGACGGAAGACTTTGAAGGACCTGCACTGGAACTCCTACGCAACAATAAAATATCTCTAATAAAATCTAAATCAAAATAATGGTTTTCGTTTTAGCTGACTTTCATAGAAGCCAAGACATTCCTACTTCGACAACGTTTATGATACAAATGTATTGACGGAAAATGACATGTTAAAAAACCCGTGCAAACACAGAGACAACTTTCGGTAAATAATAGTGCAATATTTCTTAACTACAAAAGTTTTTCTAAGATATCATGATTTATTGCAGTAATAAAAGAGAGGGTAGTGAAAGAGCATAAAAATTATTAACTCATTCGTGTTTTATGATACAGCAGTACAATGGCAATATCAGTTATCTGCAGAGACACCCACTGTAGCCACCCCAGTTTTTACAGCGACATTTTCCGCTGCATTGCTTTCCACTAATGAATTGTGTTTATCGAGAGGAATACAAACTTTAGATTAATACAAGCGCTATCATTTTTTAAATATTAATAGAAAATTTCATTTAAACTCCCCACTCGGAAGATACATTGCCTTGGAATCGTAATACCCATTCATGTCGACACTAAATATTGCAATTTCCTTAGCTGCATAGGGGTAGATGCCACGAATGACTTTCTTAATATAGCTAAAAGCATATAATAAATAAGGAGTTCTTACTTGGCATTGCTGATATGCTTTTCGTGCAGGGAAGAGCGGGCACTCGACGGTGCGGAGGGAATGGAGGATCGCGGCGTGGGGATGAATGACTGCGGAATGCCACTCACCGCTGATGGACTAGTAGATCTAGAACTGTTTCCAGATGTCGGCTTCACGTTCACACTCCCTGGAATAAATCAATATTTTTAATGTAGAAAGAATTCTAAATGCAAATCCAACTCATCAATCATCCTACACCAGAAATGAGAATAAAATATCTAACATCAAAAAGTTCACAAGGAAGAGGGAAGGAAAACTCATAACGTTGCACAAACCACTGCACTCTTCCTTTAAAAGTCAAACTCTTAAATGAATTCCTAATCTGATTCATTTAATATATTCTTTTTACTCTCAAATATCTCATTTACATTTTCTAGATTTTATTCTTTACGACGTCGGCTGTCACGATTCATAGCCCTTATTAAAACGAATCTCACCTATCTTTATCAAAATGAAATATCAAAAGATCACTATCAAAAATTTAAATATCTATCTTTTGCACTTATATTATACTCATATACATAATCCTACGTTTTTATCCATAATATTGAAACAGTCCTAAATTGTATCAGTTTTTTAATATGTTTACTTTTGAAATTAATAATCTTGTTTCGTATAGGTCAATTTTATAGCTCCTAAAATATTGGCTCCTTTTGCTACAAGACTTATTCGCATTTCAGTTCTCGTAGGAGAGGGTTTTTGTATGCACACGCACCCTGACCATTTTATAATATTGCTGAGTTGTATGCATTATGATTCAAAGTTATTACTGATGCAAGTTTATGCCAACAACTTGATAGGCACTTTAGAGATTTTTTGTAGATGGAGAGTGGCACTTACGCCAGGCACTCTCCTTCATTTTTCTACGTCAATCTTGCAAGTGTTCCTTGTCATTCTGTTTTACTGTCAACGTCATTATTGCCATCCTTTGTCCAGAGAAGTGATACTATTTATATTATAAAATGCATTGTGGAGACATAAGTGGATGGGTGTATTGCGTTGAGTGGTTGGCATTTTTATTTTTTCAACGAGCTCCATTAGAGGGGCACATTCTAGAAACATATTTGCATATACAGCACCGTATACTCGATATGTAGCCATCCGACGACAAATGCATCTCTCGACGAGAGGGAAGGGTTCCTCCTGCCAAATGCAACTCTGCTGGCAAATACACGTGCATAATCACCGACGTGAATTTAAAACTACAACCACCTGGGAACGTCTTTTGAAATGATTTGACTGTTTAGCGCACACACATGTACCTACTACTTGAGCATATCTTATATGGCAACATCTTGCTGGATAATAGGAATGCTTGCATTATCCTTATTGCTGTGTCGCAGGACAAAGTAGCAAGTCCTTTAGGATCCATTAGATTTTCTTCAATTATTCATAGATTATTCTGCCACGCTGGTTTCCCTCCTATATAATAATGAGGGGGGCAGTCTTATTGGCCTGTTATTCTCGCAGTTTTCCTAGCTGGTGCTAACGAACGTGACATGAACATGTCACACTCAAATTGCTCCTGTCATCTTCCCATGTCCACAATTCCACGTTCGCACATTTTTCTCACTTATCACTTACTCTGGGGGCTCAAAGGAAAATATCATGACATTTAATATGTATTTGCTCAAGGCACTTTGTGTAGTGTCATATTCACAGTGGCAGAGTAAATAAAACTATTTCATCTTTGGAAGGGAATTGCTAGTCCACTGTTTTTCCCACTCCATTCATCACAAGAACAAATAGCTTTGGTCAATATCGTTAATTGTATACTTTTTACACCTACGTAGCGAATATTTATATTTCGTAATATTACAAACTAGAATGAGATTCTTAATTGGACCATGAATTAGTACTGCTAAATTTAAGCTACGTTTGTATTCAGAATCAGAAGCCAGGCCAAAGAAACTTAAATCTATTACAAGTTCTGATATTTGACTCTTCTTTTTGTTACATTAAAAAACTGAACATGTACATGTACTGAGCGGATAACATGAAACGCTCTGTTTCACAATTGCATGAAACATTACAGTACACAAATATTATTTACACATATGAAGTCAAACTAAATATCCGTTTGGAGTGCATGTCGGTATCATAGACTGCCACCATATAATTAGCATCAGATTTTAAATAAATACTAAATCATACTCTCAAAAATTACGGCCATCATTGCGGTAATCCACATTTTCACTGGTTTAATCGACATAATTTTGTTTTGTGAATGTTTTCATATACAACAATATGCACTGCAAAAATATTATAACAATCTTAAATTGCTACTGTACAAAGCATGCAAATTATTGACACTTCTGTAGTGTGGTGAAGTGGTAACAACTAGTAGGTACAAGTAACGGTAGCAGACAAGTTGGAGTCCGTGAGATATCGTTATAAATGATTACCTGCATGTACACTCATTCCACAATGCATGCAATTCTGCACTATCGATATGAACATGAACACCCAGTTTTATCTAACCAAAGGGATAGACGCAATAATATCCTTTACACCACACATTTATTTCTGCTTTCGCTATTTCTGAGAAAATAAAATAGACATAACTAAAGGACAGACGCCGACATTTCAGGCGCTAAAAAATGCAGCTCCTTTCAAAGGAAAGGTTCCGAAAATATTCAGAACAAGTAAATATTATTGTCTTAGATATAAACAATAGACAAAGCAGAGCTACAAGTTTAAGCAAAAGATACGAAAACATTTTTATGGATGCTTTATTTAAAAAGGCAATTTCGCTGCACTCCACAAGAACATTTATGGCCTGTTGTAATGCGATAGGCAAAATAATGCAATTTATATTCAACTTTTTTCATTGACATTAATGTTTCGCGTCATATGAATAAATCTGATTTATTTATGCCTTCTTAGACTTGCACCTTATAGCAGAGCGACTAGAATTTTTGTCCAAATACTATCAAGTTAATATTCATGGAGATTCAAAATGAAATGTCAACAATTGAAAGAATAACATAAACAAATCCCAAAAGCAATATCACAAACAAGTCCTATTCAATACATGATCTGCTTTTGTAATAATAAACCGCGCGGATATCATTGAATAATAATCATTCACTGTGATAAGAGTCACCAAATTAAAAATGAACGTTAAATCCTTGATATCATAGAGGAACTAAATATAATCTGTGGTACCTACTGCAGTAAATATCTTTTCCATACAATAATAACATGGGAACAAGTCGGGAGATTTTTAGGTAGAAAAGTAAAGAGAGGAGGGTAGGCTTATCGTTTGAAATGCAAAAGTGTGTTAATATGGAATTATACTTATGTATAAACAATAGACTACATTTGATTTTGCATAAGATCGTTATCTGTTAACAATTGCTTGTTAACATAGAAACTGAACTGAGCTACTATTATTGTAAACATTAGAGCTGGTTGCAAAGTGGGTAATAGGTTGTCATTATTGCAGTACTGTGGCTCATTCCTTGCGTTTCTTCCCACAGGCTAATCTTTCGGACAGAACAAAAAACAGCAAGCACGAATCACGATAGATTACTAATTAAATAACTGCATTATGCCTTTCAGCAGTGTTTATCTTAAGGAACTGATCGTGAGTTGACCACATTGCTGTTACAAATAGGCTGACTACCTAAATAGTAAGTACATAGAAGAAGATCCCCACACATTAGAATTTTCTGTTATAATGCACAAGAATCCAATAGTATTCGTGCAGTCAGTAAATACATTTAATTCCATGCTATCTATTGCGCATCTATTTCTCTTAATCTTACGCATATTTACCCGTTCCTATACGTCTGGCCGTATGTTTTTTATGGCAGGAATAGTCTTATTCATATTTTTTGTGGACAATTTCCCGTTAGTGTTATGTAATGTGACGTGAAGTTAGCGTAGTCAAATAGCTGTGAGTAATGCACATTCTTGTAAGAAACGCAGCTCAGAGTTTACATGGCCGAGCCTCGGGGCATGCAGTATCAAAGCTTAACTAAATGATCAGTAAACATGTGTATTTAATTAGCATTAATTTCAAGTTAGCGATGCAACTAAAACTGCATTTGCACCATTCCACGACAAACCTTACCACCTTATCCGTTTATTGCTTATCAGTGAAATAAATGAGCAGGTTTAATACCTGCGTACTTAATGACCACGATATTTGTAATAAAAATCCTCAAAAGGCGACAAACCGGCTTTTCCTAGCTATCACAGTTTAGCTTAAGAGGATAAACATGGTCATTCAGTCCTGTTTTTTTCACATTTGTCTTCTGACTATGATTAGATCGACGTACTATCCACATAACTTTTTCTTAGGCTAGTTTGTCGGTCAAGCTGCGCTCGCTCGCGAGAGGATTTTCATGAGATTGATATTGATACTACTACAAACACGTTAGGTATGTCAAATACTCTACCCTCATCATATTTGGAATATAATAAATTACTAACGCCTTGACCAAAGAAATTTATTTGAAAGCTCTAACTACTGCGTCGCAATTACCATCATCTAGCACTGACACTTTAAATGTAAATAAGTACCGTACTTAGGTAAAACTGAATTAGTGCAAATTATACCATTCAAGAAAATGAGTCAAACCTTAAGAATTTCTGGGCGAATGAGAGTCTTGGCAGAAATAATTCGTGGCATATAAATAAGTACCTGGATAGTAAGTACCCCTTAGTGGATATTATTTTGCCGTTGTAATAAAGTAAAAAAGTGCGAACGTATGCAATTTTTAACTGTCCCAATGTTATAAAAACTTATCTATAAATTATAAGCAATTAATAATCATGATGTAATTCAGTAATATCCAAATTAGAATAATGAAAAATAGCTATACAGTCATGCATATACAATAATATTATTGTCTCCAATTTTTGCTAACCTTTTTAAATTACAGTGGCATATAGCCGTTGCTGTTCTTCCTTCACAAATAACATTCACTAGCACTAAGCAATTGAAATTGAAACACAACAAGCGTCGTTGATACTAATAAAGTCTTGTTAATTATATTTTCTCAGTTTAATGAGCTATGGTGTATGTTTTTGAACTTCTCACTTTTTAAAATAAATCCCCTTCTTCCAAAGGAAGTAGACAGAGACTGATACTGTAAACTACAACTATTACAACTACACAAACACAGTAATCTCTGCTCATTCTCACAGCTCTAGTTTGCACTAGATAAAAATGTTCATGCACGTCCACTGTAAAGTAAACAAATATCAGAGTTGCTTGTCTTGGGGCTCACTAATCTCCCCCTTATGATTCAGAATTAAATAGCTCTGCGTGTCTGTGTCAATAACACTCAAGACGAATAGATCAAACGTTATTATCTCAACGACAATAATAGGATTTAGAAGATATCGGCTTTCAATCCAAAGACACAATTGACTTAATTCATATAAGTACATATATGTCGTAAGAATATATAATGACCTCTCTTAGCAAGTACAGATTCCAATGTCGAAACTCCACTTTAAAGATTTGCAAAGAATTATGACGAGCACGATGAGACGTTATAAATGGCAATGCAGATATCCATCATTACCATTTTATTATTTAAGATTACATAATATTAATAGAACAGTGTGATGATATCACTAGTAATAATGCAGGGTTGTCAGAAACGCACATTATGGTGAAGAAGACTGAGTAAGGGGAATAATGAATTCACAATTCGCATCTAGATTTGCAATACTCCAGCCCTGAAATGGTTCAACAGGTAGAACTCAGAGATGAACTTTTCAATAGCTACGACTGTACGAGTAGTATGCAGGTAAACAACTTTAAAAGGTATGCTTTAATTCACACGTACCTGATGTTATCTCATCAAAGTCGTTTTACACACGTTGTAAACTATGAGATAAAACACACCTCCATTCCAGTGCGTAACAGTCTTCTGAACTTTTGATGTAGCAAATTAGTACATTTCATTTATAATAAATGATAACAAAAACTTGCTAAGACAATTCATAGAGTTTGTAGCAACTTTATACTTAAAAATTCAACTTTATTGGCACGTTAATTTTAGCCTAGGTTAACGTAGGCAGAAGGTAAGTGGTATCCATAGCCAAAGAGAGTGTGTGTGCGTGTACCTAGTCCACCTACATCCAATGCTCAACTGAAGGAAAAAGAAGTGCAAGCAAACAGTAGGAAATTACGAAAGGGTTAAGGGAAGAAGAGGCATCACGTCTTCTGTGTATTGTTGTACCTTGAAGCTAGTTATGTTTTATATGTGTACACATCAGTTGAGTGCAGAAAGGATATTAACACGATGCAATGTGCAGTACAAGTGTAGCAGTCTTCCAAGTGTATAGCTCTAAGTCTACACAGAATGACCTAACCGCACTGAAAAGCGAGTTGCCTTAAAATATACGAGCGGAGTGGATCCACCCACAATAAAATAACCCTTGCAACCCAAGACCATAATTCAAATCCTCAAAAGCCTTTTCCCGTTGATGGATAACTACAGTAAGCATAAACATCTGAAGCGCGTAGCAAATTCCCTATCAAAAGTGCAAGGAGAGCTACTACTCAGAGGATATCTGTAGTTGAACCTCTAGTTAGGTGTCTGCCAATTTGGCTTCATCCAGCGCAACTCCTTTCCAGCACATCTGTCTTCCCTTGTTTTCCATCTTATGACTATGCCAATATCCCCGCTAACAAATGCTACACAATCCTTCCATTCATGCTAATGAAGTTGCCCCATAATTCCGCACATGGGGGCTTACATTTTATCTCTCCGATATGCTAATTCTTAATTCTGCCTCTTTATTTATACTTCCTAGGCATTGGAAAGACGTTTAGAGCTTGGCGTTCATAATATTCCCAATGAATTTCATCTGAGACACTTGGCAATGGAATTAAAGGAGACTTTATGTACTCTCTAGAAAACAATTTTCAATGGCATAAGCATAAACTGTCACTATTATCATCATCGCTAATATTATTTACATCGATACTAATCTGGAGAGGCTTGAATAATCTAGCAAATGTTTTCTGCACTTTTTAGCCGTTCAATAGTTGACCCGAGTAGACACTGCCTCATAAATCTTTGCATCGTTTTAAAACATTCACACAGATTTGCATATTTATGCAGCATAGATTTTTGTAATTAAATCCCTGTCTATGCAGATTTATGTACTCTTCATGAATATGAATACACAGTGGGGAACTGAAAAACTACTTTTTTTAATCCCTAAGACTTTAGCCTTATCAATTTTGCAGATTTTGAGATACACTGTCTTCTTTTCTACTCATCTCAATAACAAACAGGTAGAATTCAATTTCAAAGTAACAATGGCTTTGCATTCAATTAAACTTTCATATTAGGATTTCATTACTTCTAATTGATCCGATGTAATTGCTAAAACTATCATTGACTATTGCATTAAAAAACATTACCCAGCTGCTATGATTCATTTTTACTAAACATGAAATTCCATGAGCAAACCAAGAAGAAAAATATTGAACTTGTGAATAAATAAAGGATAATCCCTACTACTAATAAACACTAATAAATGTGTAAGCCTGTTTACAAACTGTAATTCTCACAATCTATCTACAATATAAAACTTTATTGCTACGCTTTGCTTCATTGTACTATCTTTTCTGATAGCATCGCTTGATTCTTTTGCAATGAGACAGTGCCATAGACAATAACCCTGTTTTAAATGTACTTAGCCTGTATTATAATCAGTTGTCGGGACATACCCACTATTACCACTTTATATTAGATGCATATGTACAGCTTCAGCTGAAGGGTAGAATAGATTAGAAACGAAGGAGATGATTTATGAGCGCTAACATGTATTATTACACATACTGCATTCGTAAAATAAATAAAACACAAGATATTAATCTTCTGAAGATGCGAATATCATTATTTCGTCTTCCCTTTCTCATTTTATGGGGCTAACCAAATTGTTAACAAGCATCTTTCTTTTTCTGATTACATGTCAGTATCCATACTGAAGTTTCTATATAGCACCATAAATTTTTTATGACTGATTGTTAGATAAGCATTGTGTCTTTCTGGAGATTACACTAAGAAATATTGCAATAGCGACAATAAAATGTACTGCGTATTAGTTTAGGCATTACTATTGCAACATTAGAGTAAGGCTTAGTAATAGAGTAGTCCCGGTAATATTTTTGCAATACAATGGGGATGATGTAGTTAATTTGATTTTTAATCGACCCTTTCCGATAAAATTGACTTTCGATTCTATTAATTCGTATTTTAAATTGTTTGCAAAATTTTAGTAGTAACGGCTCCGTCCTACAATATTCTTTGGTTAAAACACAAATTTATTTTACAATTTTTAAGATTTCAAATAAAGTTTGCATTCCAAATATTATATTAGGATATTTCTTTACTGTATTCCTAAAAATATATGCATCAAATCAACATCAAAAGCAAATGCCTTACTGTTAGAAAGTAAACTTGATAGTTCATTCGATAGTTGTGTCTATTTGTGCATGAATGAGGCACGCAGAAATAACAGTGCAACCTCATCACGAAAACATTTTTACAGAAACATTAATGTGGCACAGTAGCAATGGCATGCATGCAATGGCAAAGGCTGCAATTGTATTTTGGTCCAATCAAGATATTATTGGTGCGATAGGAAACAATGCGTTCGTTTAGGTACTTCTCTGCAAACATTTATGCCCCCCAGTTATGTGTATTTTTATCTAACATCTACACCTTACGCGTCAACACATTTTGGTGAAAGGCATAAACTAACACAAATGTGCATATTTTGGGTTTTTATTTCTCTATTTAGTGTTGTAGTTTGCTGCATCGCCAGACGAATCTTGGTAGTCGCCATTTAAATGCCACTTTTATTGCCACACATAAAAAGGAGCACATTTGGATGCCTCTGCCTCCATGCATTAAGTGAGGTCACTTTAATTGAAGGATTTGATACTCGGAAGGCCTTGTTTTACCTAAGGACCCATTTTGTAGCATCCGCAACCGCAGAAATCTTTTACTTTATGTCGATCACCCAATAAATTTTTGCACATGTAAATTCGTGTGCCACGACTGTATATTATTTCCATTTTAATAGGTCAATTACTTGAAAAAGCAATAACATGCCTTCATAATGTAATGGGAAAAGTGGGAAATCCCTGCGTTTATAGCACAAGTAAAAATATTAAAAAAAGTGTTGTTTATGAAATATACCAACACTTTCAACTTTTAAGTGAAAATCCAAATCTATCAAAAAGGAATGGCGAAGATTTGAGCGGTGGAAATGATAGATGAAAGGGCAAGGAGACAAGTTAATCGATTCCCTTTTGATGTCCATTTCATTTTTAGAAAAGGGGATGCATTTGAAAATGTACTCACTTCAGTTTTCTATTGAGCTCGTTACTTATTTTATAGCCTTCCTTTTTATCGATGTTCATCCACGAGGAAGTTATAGTCTTTTACAAATTCCATCTTTTCAAACAAATCTCCTTTTGAAGGATCATTTCAGTTTTGATGGCTTCCTGTTTATGCTTTCACAAAAGTACACTACATATGCTTGCACTTAAATAAAACGCTCTCCAGCCAAACTGGACCACAGCTACAGAGAAATAAAATGTGCGAGCACATCGTGGTATATCAACAACGGTGGCATTGTCAGCCTTTACTTATTTATATTTTTAATGTGTAAATCTATAGAAGGAACTGCTGTGTCCAGCGAGAGCAGAACGTCCTTTTATGTATTTCACCAACTTCCCCTATTCAGTTCCAGTTGATTCTTAAATTTTGAATGGATGTAAATAGGAAAATGAAAGATGGTAAAAGGAATGGCTTGTACTCATGCAATCACCCTACGACAAATTCGTTCCAAGTTTCTGTCAGCCATGTGAAGAAGTCATAACAATAAATAGTGGAAAGTGGAAATCAATATTTGAAAACTTTTATCCAGTTTTTCCATTTCATTAATTTCACACGGTTTACTATTTTTCTTCTGAATAAAAATACAATTATTTACTTCAGAAACAAAAAGATTTAAAAAACATTTATTCCATTCATTATTAGGACCTGTTATCGTTGATTATTCAAAAATGATTTATTTATCGGATATTTAAAAATCATATCACGTTTTTTAACACTTCCTTGAAATTTCCACTGCCGTGAAAAAGAACAGTCAGTAAGAGTCAAAGTTGAAGCTTTCAATCAATTAAGAGATTGTGTTGGAGCCTTTCCTTCCTTCATTCCTGGTGATTAACAAATTTCCTGACCAATTAATTATGAGCTCCTATCATGCAAACTTAAACGGAATGAAATATCATGCTAAACTTTCCAAATTACTTGGTAGCGTCGCACAAACTGCAGAGAACTCCGCTACATTCATCACCCACCCACATCACAGATGAAGTTTTCCTGATAAGTGCTCACTGACAGAAAGGAAACCACACAACGCAAACACAAAGTTGAAATTAGTAGCTCGCATAGCATGAAACCTTTTATGAATTCTTAATTACCTTAGCTAGAGTGACATAATGTAGCTAGCATTATTATTGCCTTTAACTTGTGTGCCAAAGGAGTGCGCTCAATTGAAATGTAATGCACTTACCTTCATTATTCACAATGCCAACAGGAGCAAAGAATAATGGTAATAATGCTATCTACTGAATTTTATTTACTTGCATCATGAAAATAAATAGCTCCCTGTATGAATTATTGAACTAATGCAAATTGTGTGTATGTCATTGCCATGACCATAAGGGCTGCTGATTAATCCAATGTGTACACAATGCAGATCTTTAACTCAATGTCCCCAATAAACAATCTCTACAGCAAAGCACATCAGAATAGCTAGTCGACTCAAAGATCTTACACAGCAATGCAAACAAAGGAGATATTCGTTGACTCACAGGGGAAATTGATGAATCCGACTGGTCGTCAGCTAACAACGCACAAAGCACAAACTATCCTCAAAGTTCTCTCTTTGCCCGGTCTCAAAGTTCTCTCTCTTCCCTCAAAGTAATAAAATAACTGCCTTATCCGCTTATATAATTTTCGCTGCTTTCATGTAGGTATACATTTATTATTTGATTTTACTTTCCGTTTAGTGAATCCTGTCAAAGTCTCATGTAATATCGTAGGAAAATTTATATTACTTTATAAATATTATAATTCGTGGAATATTTCCTGGAATCCTTACAAATTAATTCCCATCGTGTTTTATAATGTACTTTAAAGTATAACTATAAATTCTTCTGTATTTAGATATCGTACTACGTATTTGTATTAAGTGAATAAGCATGTCTCATTGTGTAACGGTCCATTTCCTGTAGTATTTGTAGGAATATCTCATTTATTTTAATATCTGTTTATAAATCTAGAGCATAATAAAGAATAATTGTAGATACCGACCCAAAAACTCTCTTTTTTCAGAGTGAAGAGAATGCGGAGGCAGGAATGCTTTTCTGGTGAAAATGTACCCTCACTATAACTAAAGAATGGCTATGGCTCATTGACACGAGGAAGCGGGTGAGAGAGAAAGCGGCAGGAATAATTTGACCCCTGCCGACTAAATCTACCTACTTATTCACGAGTTTTTGACTACAAACAATTTCAATAACAGTCCGAGAAGGAAACGGAGAGCAGCGTCAGCGTCGAGCGCTGCTCAACGTAATTCAATCCCTATGACTTTTGTTTTAATGAAGATTGGCATGCAGCTTAATACTTATCAATCCATCATATTATTAGAGCTGGAGCCATGCAGCCAGCACACAGACCACTTTACTATTTCGGATATTCATGGAATCCTCTAACATGTAAAAGGCTTCTATCGCCACAAATCCGAAATCATACACATCAAAAAGCTTATTTCCAGTTGAGTTGTGTCGTGCTCGACTCTCCGGTCCACTGATTGCGAGTTGCAGCTGCATTTATAGATGAACTTTTCCCACCTAGAAAACTAACACGACGTGTCATAAAACACCCCTGATATCAAAAGTATAATATTCTCGGGGAGTTGCGTATTTCAAAGAGCAAGGTAATTTTACTTCCGAGGCAAACGACCAAATTCGTGTCGTGTTTACATTTCGGCCTCTGCATTTCTTTGTTCAATACTCGAGGACCATTCCTATGTAAATACAAAACAATTCCGGTTTAACATTAACTAAAGCCCCCAAAAGACGAATACCTAGCTGATAATTAACCGATGCCAGTATTTAGGGATTCATTTACCAAGTAGCTACCAACTTCGTTTCTGTAGTCCACAATGTGATAAGGCTATTTCAGATTCAGACCATTTTGCATTTCATTATGATAGTACAAAGAAAAGCCGGGTAACCCCCCAAATATATATTTAAATCTGAAATGATTGTACTTTTCCAAAAGAGCATATGTTAACAAATGGAATATATTAGTTATAGTCGTAAGCAGTTTTAAAAACAAACAATCTATTATTAAATTTTTTTAAATCGTTTTATTACGCTCATTAATTAAATTGGCTTACTTTCTCCATTGGGCAATTTGGTTTTTATAATTGCCAAGAAGGCCATAATTGAGGATACAAAGCTGACTGTCAGTTACAATTAGCATCGGAGCGTGAACATCATTGTAAATTGTGTTTAACATATAGAATATTATTTTTAAAGAAATTATAGGGCGTTTGAGGTTGACTACAGCTATCTCTTGTCGTGATCAAACAAAAGTAGTCAAAGGTCTGGAATCTCCTGCCAAATATAATACGTCTGTTTGTGACATACATTTACATTGCGTCGGCATCAAATGAAAGCTTACGTTACGTGCAATGATATTCCTCCCAGCAGGTCAGGCTACATTGCCTATACAGTTGAGACAGTCAGACAAAGCTAATATAATATTAGTTTACGTAAGCAATAAGGGTAAATTTAAACCATAGGTCCTAGCAGTGCAACAACGGGAACATGAGGAATGTTTATAACGTCTCGTGACATGACAAGACACCAACCTGACATGGCAACAAACAACCTCACTTTACTTTTCAGTCTGAGAAATCCAAATAAATAAGGGAATTGGATAGGCGAGGCGGTTGGCTTCTGCTCCAGTCAAACTGCAGTGCAACTACAGAAAGACTGCAGTGTGCAACCACTAGAAATGCACTCAGCAATAGTTTTAAGCTAGTGCAGGGCCTGCCCAACTTCCATAGAAAGTAATCCGTTCTATTGTACTATTGTCTTCTATTGTGTCGGCCAAATTGATGTTCAAGAACTCATAAGTTTGGAAATTTCAGACTTTTTTCCTTCCCTCGCTTAACTTACTCTGCCATACGTCATGTCTATATAAACTTATCACAATCTGACTTCCATGCAGACTCTTGTCCATCAGGGTTTTGTATTTACAGGAAAAAATTAGAGCATGGGTTTCTTATCCGAAGTTATTCCGAAATTTGAACTGTTTATTTAACTATAGTATTGCTTTGACATTTATGAACAAATTTTACCAATTTATTTCAATAATAAGTACGTAGGGTTTTACGAAAAGGAGTTAAATAACTACACTTACAGAATGACAAGAAAAAAGGATTAATTAACTTTTATATCCGTTTAAAACTCAAGACAAATCCCAAAAATACAAATAAAATCGTTTTTGGGTCGTTATTGTGGATATTATTAACTGCAAATTTAAAATTGAAGAGTTTATAGAAATAGAAAGTACAAAGTAAAGAAGAGATGAGAAAAAGTGAGTTAAAGGCTGCCGTTGTGAAAGCAAACACTTGAACGTTCTGACTTTCGGCCCCAAACAATTTTTGCTTCACTTGAAGCTGAACGGCAGTTTTTCTCTGTCTGCCTTTCCTGTCTCTGGATTGAAAACTCAAGTAGCTAGGAACGGAAAGAAGAGTGCAGCGTTAAGTTGACTTTGAATTATTTCTTGTTAAGTGAACCCTTTGTTCCTTTTAAGGAAAGCAAAAGAAATGTCAACGAAATTCAAGGATGCAGACAGCTTTTACTTTTTCAGATGTAAGGAAAATAAATCGTGGAGTTACGAGTCGCTTAAGGAAAATTATAGCATTTTATTTTATTTCGTCGTAGGTTAGCCTTACTGTCAAAATGTATGGATTTTGGATATATTTATGTCTAGCTAACTGTGTTTTTTTAACTTTCAGAGCATCCTCCATAAGCCAATGAGGAGAACATTGGTTTCAATATGATAAAGAGAAGATATCAGCGTGTTATTAGCATAATGCTCGGGAAGCCAGTTGAAAAATGTTAATACATGTAAATTCAGTTATACGCCTGCTTTTCAGATAATGATAGTGAAACCCTTGCAAGGTCATGTAATAAATAATAGAAAGAATAATCGATGGACACGAAGTGTGAGAAAAAATTCATTTTTATCAAGTCTTTCGCATGAAAAGGAGGGGTTCAACAAACGATGGCTTGACCTGGCACTTGTGACATTCGATAACTATAAATTTCAGCTTGCTTTAATACTCTCTGTTCTTTCGAAGCTTAAAACTCGCCTAATAACATTACCAGCTTAAGCTACCCTATCTACCAGAGTGCATCACTACATGTAGACATAGATTCTATTTATAGTTATAAACTGGATACAGATATCTATGTACGCTATTTATTTTTCGAAACACCTCAAATAAATACATTATAATATACTCCGTTCAAAATTAAATCATAAAGAATTAAAACTCTGCCATACTATAAATATCTATTGAAAATTTGGATCCATTTTAAAAACATACAGGAGGTTGTAAAGTTAGCCCCAGAAGATATTCTTTATTATTCTAGGTATCTGTACACATTAAATATTGCACTCAAACTGAGTGAATTGGAAAGTAAGCTTATCTCAGCCGCAGTAGCAGCAGGTTTTGGCATGCACTGCATGGCAAAATAATCAAACATTTAATGCCAGAGCTACAAACACGAGGCAGATTTACAGAACGAAATTATTTACCCCATGTTTTCTCCCAACTCTCACTGCGAATTGGCTTGCTTTTCCCATTGTTATCTTCCAAAGGTTCTCCAGAGTTTGACTGTGAAACGGAATTCTGTGCAGAGCTACCGGAAAAAAGCCGCATACAAAACATTGTGGCACAGGAAATAAGATGCAATGTTGTTTTATCTCATTTTACATACGACGGATGAATGACGATGTGTGAGTGAGCGAAATCGAGTTGTGAACACTAGAAGGGCCTTCAGTTCAGTTACCATTTCAAATCCATTGCATAACATATCCATGTACAATCTAAAGTAATCTCATTCAGGTTTCAGTTCCAATGGACTCTTAATTTAAATGCCTCAATACAAATGCAAGTTTCTCAATTTGCAGCTGTTGAACAGATATGCAATTCCTTTATTTAATTGCAATTGTAAGAATATTACTATATACAAATGCTGTAGGTACTGCAATAAACTTTCCTAATTCCTATTACTTAAATTTCTGCAGATGAGAAACTAAAAATAGAGTATAAAGAATTACTATTAGCTGTGAATATATGAGCGAATTAAAAATACATACATTTTAAATGCTATTAATTAACTTTTATTTATACTCAAAAAACAAATACCTAGCTGTAAGATGTGTACCACTTTCTCCACTGTTTCTACCTAATTCCACTTTCCTTACATAGAAAAAGTGTGCCCATTATACGGATATTTATTGCATTATTTAATCAAGTGATGTACGACGCATTAAGTGGGTTTTTCTGCTAAGAATTAGAAGGCGGTAATGGCAATTGACATGGGTCTCTAAATTTCGCACTCTAATCCTTTGAGTGTAATTGAATTCTGGTCTGCAAAAGAAATAACTAGGTACTTAATTGTACATACATATGTTCTTCAATGCATTACAAACAATAAGTGTAAGAAGAGAAGTCTGCAAAAGATTGAGAACTTAATTTCTTTTTCCCTGACTCTATCGCATACCACTGGAAAAAACTTTGAGGAAAAAATGCACAATTAGTTCGGTGGCAACGGGAAGAGGATTCACTCTCTGCTCTCTTTGTAGTTTTTTTAATGTCAAGTGCCCTCACATGTCTATATGTTCGAAGCAATACATTCTACAATTTAGTTTTATCAATTTGCAGGAAATAGCACACATTCCTTCCTAGACAGTTCTTACATATAATTGTTAACTTCTATTGTAGTAAATACATTTTTGATATCTTTCCCTAACCCTTTATTGCTTTTCTTCTGTGTAAAATGCCGCCATGGAGCTTGGAATTTATCTACTATAATCTCCTTCGTCCCAATACACGTCTATACAAATGTCTTGTAATAAGCTCAAGTAGTCATTTTATAGTTTTATAATAAAAAATAAAGATATTAAAAAAAGTAAATAATTCCTGTATTTGCAGAAAATAAAAAATTTTCACATCAAAACTAGTTACAACAGTAAAAAAAGAAGTTACAAGAGAAAATGGGCAAAAATGTAGTGGAAATATTTAGCTAGAAAATGTAGGACTACATAAAGTGGCGAGTGTCACTGGATTTTGGTGAAGAGAAAACAATGATATTTCAAGAGGACCTATAAATAAACACCCACAGACAAGGAGACATGTAAATAAATAGATATACGTACTTCTACATGCCATTTCTAAATAATCCCTGTGTACGATGTCATTGTTATCAAGAGTAACCATATAGTTCTCCCTACATCCCATTTCCAAGTTCATGAGTAAATATAGTGGTCGCCCTGGTCTGACCAGACTGCAATAAGTATTGCGAGTGCATAAGTACCTATAGTGTCTGGTCTCCTCTTCCCATTTGCACAAAAGGGGAGCCACAATGCCACAAGACGACTACGGAGACTGGAGACAAGATGTCAAGATTGACAAATGCTTTGGAACACACCGGCTGCATCTTATGCATTTTGTGCAGGACAGAACATTAGGCTCAACCATCAACTATCCTATATGTACTAGTAATAGCAAGACGGCACTATGATTTCCACATGTTGAGTTCCTTCTTCCTTCATGTGCATTTTTCTCTTTCTCATATTTACTGACTACTACATCTATAAAGAAGTAAGTACATGTACTTAGTTAGGGAAATAATAGCTTTAGTTTTAAACCTACGATAATATGAAAGAAGGGAGTATAATGTCTACTTAGACATAATAAACATTCCTATTTCTTTTTAGTTCCATTCATTTCCTTCGCTCATTTGTAAACTACGAACTACATGTTTATATGTATCTATAATAATACTCTTAAAATGATATAGTTTGTCCGCTGCAAACTTTTTTTTAAAGTGCACAGAGGGTTTGCATTTATAACTGAGAGATAATATTTATTTTTATGACTGTATTGTTGTTGTGATGATGCATTCTAGAAGCTTGCCTTCAGATAGATAATTTAATTAGCCAGGCATGCATGTTGTGCAACTGTACTTATGCACATTGTATTTTTTACAGATAAACATTTGTAATTTGAACAGAGGGAGTCAACATGTGTACTTCCTGCTCTTCGTAGCATTTGCAGTGCAATAAACTGCAGGAGACAATGCAATGCAATGGATTTGAAAATGCACAATATTTGTTTGTGTATGGGAGCAGTAGTAGTACAAAGGGAATAGAAAGCCGTCAGTTTATGAAAGAGTGTATAAAAGATGAGTTAGTAGAACAATAAGGCTTAGGAGTACGTAGTCTTTCTAAGTGCAAAAATGCACGCAACTTGAGAGAGGAAATGAAAGCAGTGAAGAATGACACCCTCCACAGCCACACACCACACACACACTTTCCTCAGTTCCACCACATATGCCTCTCCGTCTCTCTTCACTTTAATTTCACTCTGTTTACTTATAGCCTCCAAGTAGCAATAGATTATGTGCCTGTATACTACTTTCTGTATAAAACAGTATAAAATTGTTAATGTCGTTTTTACAAACCACGAGCACTGTCACCACACGGAGCTGTCAAGGGAAATTGTGCATTTTTGTCTTTGAAAAAAGAAAATTCAATTTCCTTGCAAGGCTCTGCCTATTTAAAACAGCAAAACAAACAGATGACAGGCAGAAGGAATTCGGAATGCCAAACAATAGCCTCGTTTTAATATTGCTATTTGCACTCCAATTTGATACAGTTGAATTAATTCATGTAAATATTACATTGTTGAGTATCTTTGGTCCGTTGCAGAGAACTTTCACAGTGAGAAGTGCTTTGGCTTTTTATTCTATGCTTTTGACAGAATTGTTTGGCAGGGAAATGCAAATGACACAGAAGACGGGGAATAAGAGAAAAGGGTCGAAGAAGAAGCTTCTACTAGCGATAGCAAGGCAAGGCAAGGGAAAAGTTGCTCGGTGAGATTTCCTCGAACGTCAGATTTCTACTGCGTGTTCTTCAGCCGGGTTTCTGACTAGAAGGGAGCCGGGAATCCGACGGACACGGCACAAGAGGGTAAATTCACATTACTTCAAGGAACAGGGAAATGCCATGCGTCTTTTTAGTGAGCTGCATACACCAAGAATACACATACATAGTCTGTTAGAATAACATGGAGTCATGCTCTATCTCTCCTCTTGTTGATTTAACAACATAAATTAGTGGCAATGGCAATACAAGTGTCTGTTGACGATGCACTGTGCACATTGGATAAGTAGTCCCATCAAATGATAACACTATAATAATTTACAATATCTTTTAAGCATACATTCTAATGGAAGCAGCAACAAACTGAAATCATATTAAATGTATTCACTGTCGTTTTATTCATCTAGCAATCAATATCACCAAACTGACAGGCAAACTATCTTCCTGATGTTGATATTCATAACTTTCCTTTCAAAATAACCGGGCATAACGTAAATATAGAACTGTCGATGGAAATCTTCTCTGTGAATATCTATACACAATTAAATTCTATATTTATGAGTTTTGAAAAGGGCAAGATTTTCTTGGCATTTTGGTTAGTATGTTGGTGTAAATATAATTTTGTAGAATAAATAAGTGAATAGGCTCCCAGGAAAACTATTTCTATTTAGATTGTAATTTAGTAATGAGGAATGATGTTATGTTTTGTGTCTTTGAGAAGTGCATCGTAGTAATTAAAGTTTAGGGTTTTCTATTGCAGACTATGAGGATACCTGTTAAGTACCTGACGGTTAATATTTCAGAAGAATAATTACATCATTGCACATTCACAGTACGAGCAGACATTAAAGATGGTGAATGCAGACGGCGGTGAAATATAATGGAATGATAACGATGATGGTGCTAAAGTGTCTCAACATATTGCACAAAGTTACACAATTTGTGTGATATCTAAGTTGACGGTGAAATTCCTTAACTTTTCAAGTTTAGGAGTTGGAACTCTGCGAGTTCACATGTAGCTCTGTGGATGTGAAAGCAATGCACTCAGGATATTACTAAAATTAGTAAGTGCACTGTTGAGAGTAGGAGTTGTATACGAATGCACAGGAGTTTCATGAAGAACTGTAATAAAATGTACTCTTGGTCATGTATTCATGCATTTAGATGTCTCCTCCGGGGCACATTCGAACACAACACAAAACCCAACGACTATGTAACCAACTTTGAAGTTCATTTCTGCCTTTCACTACGACGAGATCTCCAGGAAGGAAATGCAATGGAAATGTAACGGAAGGACAAGGCTGAGCAACAAGATAGCGCCCGATCCCAACTCAATTCTGCTAAGTAAGAGAAACCAAAGTCAGTGTCAACATCAGAATTCCTCTTCTCAAAATAACAGACAGATTTATCTTAATACAACGAGTGAATACAAAACATAAATATCGTTTAGCGTACAGGTAAGTACGTGGGGAATGTAAATACACAACATATAACTACCCAAAATATCATAGATATTTATTAATATATAGTTATTTCCCATTTTCATAGCAAAATAAAGAACATTTTAGTGAAACCATAATGCAATTCTGAAAGAATTAATATTGATGCTCCATATACTGACAAATTATTCGTAATATATATTTTCGGGCATATAAGTATTTTATCCTAAGGAGTTGGATTATGATGATGTTTTTCCCTTGTACACTAATTGGTGCAATTGAGAGTTGTGTTGTGAAATGACAGAAGAGCAAAATAATTATTTCAACTTGAACCGGGATGCAGAATGAAGTATGCCACAAAACTAACTTGAGTAGAATTCCGTCTGTCAGTTTTGAATAAGAACATAAGTAGCTACATGTTTTCGCATCAAATAAATATTAGGAGGAAGTAAATAGACTGGATCTCTCTCCGCTACCCTATCCGAGGATAATATGTATATTGGATATAAAGGCATGGGCCCTAATGTAGTTTTGAGCAGGAATAGTAATTAATAGAATGCTGAAGTAGGGAGAAGGCAAAGGAAAGGAAAACGTAGCAAAACACGCCATCATCCAAGCAACGCTTACTTTGTGCAAGTCAACACAAGTCAAGTTTACTAAATGTATAAACCGTGTATATTTAGATATTTATTGCACAGAACTGATATGCACTTAGCAAACGTTGGTGCACTGTAATTATATGAGAAAAGGAAAGGGAAACAAAAGGGCATTATTGTGCATGTATTCAGGGATGTGCATGAACTTGGAAGGAGTAAATGCATTTTGGGAATAAATATGCTTTCTATCTGGTTGTAATGTGGCCAAAGACAAAGCAGAGAGCAAAAGGCCAAGTTGAACAACTCCGACAATGAGGAAAGGCAGGAACATTGAATTAGGTGGCATGTTTGTTTTAAAAGCCCCTTGGTGAACTTCAGTTCTGTTGCCTACCATTTCCTTTTATTATCAAAACTTTAAAACGCAGCATTCCTATATCCTTCGTAGAGGGCCTGTCACATTTCTGCCTTGTCTCAGCTCGTAAACCATAAAATATATGCACAACAAAAATCCACAAACAATGCTATCACTGTGACTCTCGCTTTTACTTGGCCACAAGAATATCTGTCCCTGTTTCTCAGACGAGAGATTCTCTTCTAAAAATGGACTTTTATTTCAGAAAGGAAATTATCTGCTTGTTACTGACGTGGAAGAAGTTCCTTTCTTTCTCTTCTCACAAGTCTTATCTCCTCCGAATACACACACACACATTTTCAAATAAGAATAGCTTTGAAAATCCTAAAGGGAAACATCAATTCATTCAGTAACTTAATAGCAAGTGTAGTTAAGTTAATTTGCACGATAAGCTTGGAAAAACTAAATACTTCTTTTTCTTTTCTTCTAATTTGCCTAATCTAATTATGCATACAAAAGAAATCCTTCCCATCCTTTCGGGAAAAAAGTTCAATCTTTATGGAATGGAAAACAGGAATGGGCTCACCCTGTGGGACTTTCAGACGCCAGCATTTAACTCGCCTTCTTGCATCTTTTTAATCTTATTAGAATATATAATGAATGGGAAAGCGGAGAAAGTACTTTCAGAGCCAACCTAAATCCTATGTGTACTTAACTCACAACAGGAATTCTTGGGGGAAAGCAAAAAAATCTAATTGCATATATTAAAAGTGTCATTACCGTCATTACCAATTTATTTTTAGGAACTATCCATAACTATTTTCATCTGGGCTGTAAATAGAAAGGAGAAAGCCTTTGCACCTTTAACATCAAAGGTTATATACCAAGACAACCTAAATATTAATACTGCAGCCATATACTATATCAAATCTTCCTACTTAGTATCCTTAAACATTAAATCCTTAAACATTTTAGATAAAATCATTTTACTTTAATTAACTATACCAGCTTTTACAAGTGATAAACTTGTTTTAATATTAATTGCTAATTGTGTCGGACTTAATTATGAACGTTGCATTTAAATTTAATTTTTTAAATCCCTTGTTTTGTTTACGACAACATAATCTGAAAGCTCAGATGTAAATCATCTAGCTAAAACCTTGTTGTTGATAGCATTAACATTGAAATAAAAAGAGTGAAAGAATGTAAAAGTAAAAAGTGTAGCAACTTCCGGCATCCGGTCTTTTCTTGTAGCAGTTCCCGCTATTAGAATTGAAATCTTGGTGTTACATGGAAAAACCTTCCGGTGTTTGCACACAACAGCCACTCTTAGCAAGAGAAACTTCCCCGCTGACTAATAATTGCTTTCTTAGCACGAGTGCTACATAAAAAAGTTGTTTCCACATGAATTTGTTGAATTACTTGTCATCAAGTAAACACTGTTCTAACTTTAGACATGCAAATCTTTCACTTAAGTACCTAATGGAAACCTTCATACACTTGGCACATTTGCATTTCAATGCTTCAACTCTGAGTTCAATAACACGGAAAAGACGATGAGGATTGCATGAATGGCGAAACAGATTGTCAAAGTTTTAAAGAAATTAAATGTCGAAATATTTATTCAAGGGTAAAATGAAATATCTATTGAAACGGGCAATTTACTTGTCTCATGCATAAAATTATACAAGAAGCTGGAAACATTCGTGGCTATTAATGGAACTACCTTTACGCATTATTTATGTATATATTCAGTTAGATTTATAAGTGTATATCGGGGATGCATCCGAATTTCAATCTTTGAAACAACAATTTACATCTTAGAAAGCCACGCTCTTTATTTTATAAATCGTTTTATAGTTCGTATGAGGTTGAAGACGCAAAATTCCCAAGATTGTACAGAATAGAAAATTTAAGAGGGATGGAGTGAGTGAATGGTCTTTTGTATTTTTACGTAGGTCGTTGTGTGTAAATGTTAGAATTCTTGCTAGTATAACAACTAAGTTTCTCTTTTACGGCAGTTCTTCCTGTAACATAAAGAAAACATGGTCTGGAAAAGCCGCAGTGATTCTTGTGTATATTTTATGTCGCGCATTATCCTATGCGATACGCAAATAATTCAAAGACATGGCAGTAGTAGCCAAAGCAAACAATAAGTTTCCTGATTTTAAGGAGAGAGAGAGAGAGAGAAGAAAGAGAGTATTTCAAGTATTGCAAAGGAAAATAGTAAATGAATACAGAGAGAGAGAGATGCATTAGAATAAAGACGATATAGAGAATAACGAGGGTAACAATGGGACTGGTAATGTAACAACAAAACTTCTCGCCAAAGTTATTAAGGATGTAGACATTAGAGTAGGGACTCTTAGCGGAATTGGATCTTCGGCTCTTTCGTGGATAGTTTATGCGATCCACGTAGAAGTAGCATAAATATGAAATAGTAATCCAGTATCGCATTGCACCAACAACTTCATCATCTCAGTGAGCCAGCTCAATTCAACGAAGAAATATTGCATAACATTAGATTCAGATTGGGACAAGAGGGTCTGCGGTCTGCTTCGCCAAGCATTAAAGTGCATATTTTGCAGTTTAATAACTTCCATTGAGAGGGAAAAAGGGATCCATTAAATCCTAACCGACATTTTATGCTATTCGCGACACAATCCTAATAACTTATTATTGTCTACCCATGGCCCGTACACACAGGACAAAAATAAATGTTCAAAAGGAAGAGAAAATGTCGCTACTTGTGTTGATAGGCCATCATGGACACAAATAGGTTCGCAAACAACATTATATGAATGTTGTACGCAGTTTGAGTCCTCGCATTCTTCCAAATGAAAATGCTAAACAATCCACGGCACATTAGATCACAAGTAAAAGTTAAGTAAAATGCACCAGCTGCTTAGCATCATCCCCTCCTTGACAAACATTCAAGGATGGTGGAGTGGCGAAAAAATAGATTTACTATTTCTATTTCCCGTTGGTGGTTGGCCTCTTCCAAAATTCCTCCCTATCCCAAGGAGCATTAAAGACGAAGGCGGAAAAAGAAAATGCAAGGCTAGTGTAATTTTTCCTGGCTAGCAGTTACCCATTCATTCATTATCCGGAATTGGACTTACATAGACTTCTGCCTCAACTCTCAACTGCCTCGCTACGGATGAGGCGACTTGACTTCTACCCTGTTTATGTAGCTAGGCTACGTGTATTTATACACAAGCAGACTCGATAAACTAAACTACATTATTTAACTCTCAACTTCACTCCTGGCTCCTGCTAACCAAATCCAAGGGAAAGGAAGACAGAATGAAGAAATGCCCTCGTCGGCGAAAAAATTCCTCCACTCTATTTTACACAAACACAGTGAGATACAAAAGAAAATATATTATCTTCCCAGGTCCTGTCTTTTATAAATGAAAGATTTCTTCTTCCCCTATCAATCCCTAACTTCTACTTTTATTTTTCTAAATATACAAAATCACTACATAAATGTAGCTGGTAGCTACCTATATACAGGGAACTAAATATATGACCTGCCCACATTCGCAGGACTTGCTACATATTTATTATAGAGCTTCTTGAGGTACATACGATGATGCATGAAGTTACAAATTGTTTGTCTAACTTTATTGATGCATCTTTATTTTGTACACTTCAGCAACTAAGATTACCTTCCTTGTTCCTTCGTAAGAAAAAATTCCCACATTTGCTCATTTCACAAGATATGGGGAGAAGTAGGGAAAGATGTTCCTAACTCCTGTAAATTCCAGTTTCTGAACTATCTCTACTCTCCAAGTTCACACAAAAGCAACCCCTGCAACTCAACTTTAGCATCCTGGAAATGTAAATAATTTTCTGCTCCATCCCTACTCAAGAGCATCTTTATTTCCTGATTCCAGATTTTAATATACTTTTCTATTGTACGCAACTACTATAGTTAGAATTTTCATTCACTAAATTGTTTCATCTAAGAATTTTTATGCGATTGCTTTCTTACATTCATCCTTTACTAAACTGAAATGAAACACAGTAAAAATATTTAAAACACAGTATTTTCGTTGAGTACTATGGTTAAGAGTTGAAACTATTAATAAAAATTGTCCAGTCTTCCACAGTTGCCCTGTTCTTCTCTTACAATGTCAATTTCTATACTAAATACTGTTCCATTGTAAATTGAAAAATGAAACTTCATTTCATTTCGGAAAGTTCGCTTATGAACCGATATGTGAGCAAAGCCAAGAGACCTAAGTAAATACAACCGTTTACTTACTCTGATGCAAGTTGAAAGCCTAGGTTCTCACTTTTCTCAATCAATACTATAATATCTACCTAGCCAATATAATATTATGTGCTATATCAATATAGCATTACTTAAAAGAAACATTGTCCGAATAAGTAAACAATGCAATGACAGAAGAAAAATTATCTCCAACTCCCTTCGCTCCCCAATGCTCTTAAAATCGACTTTCCTGCGCTCAACAAAAGTCAATTCTGGAATGAAAATACTCAATCTGGCATTATCATAGCAGCGTTATCAAGCCAATTAAAGTTTTTACAAAATAATGTTTACGCTGTCTTGAGATTTTAAACTAACGGCTACATATTTATTTGCAAATGTCTTCAACAAACATATGAAAAATGCGAATTAAAATTTCAGAGACTGAAAACTGAGAAACGTGATCAATGAATGAGACCTATTTGTAGATCTCAAAAGTGCACATAGTATATGCGAACGACAAATTTGTGAGCTGTCACTTCAATTAATCCAAGTAATGACATATGACATATGGCAAAATGAAAATTGAAATTAGTGGGGGATACAGACTACGTATCACGTCATTATAATTACAGAATGTCGGACAATGGTCAAAATTTGTTTCAATAGAAAGCAACATGACAACTGCGATGACACTAGCTAAATTACAAATAGACATGTTTTCATTGTGTCAGCTTTCATTACTTTGCAGTTTTGTATTGCATTCTGTGCATTGTATAATCTAAAACCACTTTCAACGCAGCCCACAAAATATAATCGTAAATATCTCTCACCTAGTTGCAATATGGCAGTGTGGGCAATATATTCAGTATATTTGTACCTAAAAGATGCAACTGAAAACTACTCATAACAAGAAAGAGAGCAAAGAAAGATGACGCTCTAAATACCGCCCACGGTAAATTAGATGCGATGAGGTAATTGTAAATGTGGAATTATGGAAAATTATATCCACGAGCATTCCTCAAAGAATTCTGAAGGGATTTTGCCCATAAATCTAAAGATTAAATAATGAGATATTAATGACCTATGATTAATATGATGTAGGTACATGTTAACAATAGCCATCTGTACGGAATTTCACAAGAATCCATTTGTCAATGGAAGTTCGCATGAATAAATGTCTAGAACTCACTAAAATAATAGCCTTCCAAACCAATGCCTGATCTGATCAGTTAGCAGAATGCAGGGATGAATGAATGAAATGCTCTATTCTAGGGAAGCTGAGCATTGAAAGTAATAATAAATATGCAGCGAGGTGTCGGCTACCATCCAATTAATTTAATCGTTTAGGCTTCTTTTGAACAATGGTGCTTTGGGCTCTCTAAAACTGAGAACAGAATGAATAATCATGTGTAAAGCATTTTATCAATAACAAGCTATATCCATGCCTGCTCCTCGTTCTCATCTCCCATAGTTCTCTCCTCAGGCGCATCTGCATTCAATTTTACAAACGGACGTGACGATGTGAGACTTCTACTGGTCTACCACTAACTTATAATACCTGCCAGGCTTCTGTAAATTTTCAGTGAACTTCTTCCACACAAGTACTTACTAGTTATTTAGCTAGTATAAACAACAAATCCTTTTCCATATATACATAGTAGAACAACCTAAAACATTTATGACAATGAGAGTTATTTCATTCGTACCAATTCTGTATGAAGACTAATGCAAAGTAGAAGAATATTCCATATCCCGTCCAATGGAATATTCTAATACTTAATAGAATGTTAGGGAAATGAAGTTTGAAGAATTTTATATATTGGTAATTTACTATAGTGCACAATGTTTGATATTTAACTATTTATGTTGTGGGAATATCCATGAAGCCTGAAGTGACTTTAAAAATTTATTTGCATTATGATTAAAAATTGTAAATATTACTTAATGTTACGCATTCCATGGCTTATAATTGCATGTTAATATTTTTTCTTGTTAAAACCCATGTGTGTATATATGTCTCTGGTTTATTTCTTTCTCAATTTATTATTCTCACTTCTGCATACAATATCACACTAGCCTTCGCAAGGTGAGATAAGTAGTTGAATTGAATGAAAGCAACAGAACAGAAATAACGCTGAAGTTCATTTCACTATTCTCCGTCCCACACTGTCGTTATGAACTGAAAATCCAACTTTGCACGTGTATTTACCTATACACTTAAAAGAACAAGAATAAAACACGCACGCGAGTCGATTTGTTGACTAAGCTTTACACAACCGCACCGTTGCGTTGTTGCGTTTAGTTTTCCCTTCTAACTCATAAGTACCCAAGAAAACCTACAACACAAGAACACCAGAGAATTTATATGTAAAAATAAAACAAGCATACAGCAATACAGACAGATATTAAATACGAAATTTTGTCCTGCTCCATGTAGGTACCTGGTACATAGGTAGCTACATAACATATTTATATGCCAGTGAGCCAACTCTGTGCATAAAACTTTTCTACTTAATCAACAACACTTCAGATCCGTTTTCTATTCAATATAAATACACATACATAGGACATGATACAGATAACTAGAGTTACAGCACAATAGCAATACCCTGTAACGCACTATGGTACTCCATACCATAATACTACTCTGAAATCCTACCACGAAATTACAGAGTAGTGCACGGGGGTAACACACGTAGTTTTTTAATACACACACAGCAGTAAATTGAACGAGAAGGGAAGGGGTGTAGATGTGGACTAAAGAAACGTGGAAATGCCTTTGTCAATAATAAATTCGTGTCTTTTTACAATATTTCTGTTTCGGCTACTCGTCAAATTTCCCTTTCAAAAAAGCAAGTTTCATAATGTGGATTTCCTGCGGATTTATTGCAACATAAATTCAACTTTTTACTACCGTTTCCATTTCTCACATTCTTATACCTTCCTACTCCTTGAATTTAATCTTCTTCATTCAGCCTTTTCTTATGACAACTACATTTCCCCTCATTTGAATGCTCCCTGTTTTCACTATTCATTTACAATCTTCAAAATCTCAAGTGAATGGTGTTAAGTAACACTCCAGCTCAAGTCAATGATCGTCGTGCTACACAATTTTTATTATTTATGCTGCTTAGTATTACTAACTCAAGCCAAGGACATTTTAAAGCCAGATGAAAACTGACAGATCTTTTACAAACAACTTATTGAATGAAGCTTAATTGCTTCTGATTTCAAACATTACATCAACGACGGTTTTTGACACACTTAATATCACTTTAAAAAATAGAAAAGGAAACAGAAGTCAAAGTTGTTGTTATTTATTTTAATAGATATCTGCAGGGAAAATTCGAAACTTTCAATAGATTCCAGTGGAAAAATACAAATTATTAACAGCACCCTTAACAGCGCGTTCCACTAATTCTGACATATAATAAAAACCGCTATAATCTATTTAAAAATTGCAATTTTAATGAAATTTCCTAAAAATTGTTAATGATACCTACTAAGCAATGCTTGTCCATAAATTAGTGTTATATTCTGAACAGCCTGTACTGATTCACTACAGGAATATGAAGCAAGACACCAACAATTGGAATCAAGTATTTATTTGTGTTTTCATGGCCTAGTCTCAGGCTGTCACCATTTCGCACAGCACAAACATTTTTTTGTGTGTAGAATTTAGAAGCTGCGTTAAAAAAAAGACGAGAAATGATAGGAGGGAAAAAGTATATAAAAGAAGAGTATCTTATTGTGGGTAAAGTTCAGGCCGAAGAAGAAGGCCAAGCATCTTGTCAAGTATTCAATAGTGGCATGAAATAAAGGCCGTCATCATAACATAACTTTGTATTGCGTAAACTCCAGAGTTGTTCACTTAGAAGTTAGAGGTCTGTAAGTCTAAGTGTTGCATTCATTTTGGAAGTCGGACGGAGATGGAGAGTTGGAGTGATCCCACATCACATCACACTACACAAATTCTATGACACAATACTCAGAAATATACAATGCATCGTGTTAA